>JAQHUG010000318.1:1446725-1459868 GCA_028555095.1 Dicrostonyx torquatus
CTGACCCCAGAATGGAAACCAGGACAGGTGTTATATTGGGGAAGGTGTTTTGCCTTTGTTTCCACAGGAGAAGAAAAGCTATGAATACCATCGAAATTGATAAAGATTCAATTTGAACAAGAGACATGTCTTTATTAGAAGAGATGATAGTTCATTAAGCACCATGGCCATTTAATCTAAACTAACCTATAAAACTAACAAATGCTTTTCATTTGATCAGATATTATTTGCCAAAAGAGACTCTCCCCAAAATTAGGGTTGGGGAAGGTTTTTGTTTCTGTCTTTTCAGGAGAATAAAGGTATACAGATAAGGAATCTGAAGACCACTGGACAAATGAGACTTCTGAGAAAAAGGACAAATCATCCAGAAAAAGTGTCCCAAGAAAAGGAGTAAATTGGCCTATTGGTATATCACATTTACAACAGGATAAAATTTCATAAATCTTCCCAAATGTTTGTTTCTGCTATTCTCTATAAATAAATAATGCAAATGGTCTTTTTATAGTCCCAGTCTAATTAAAAATCAAAGCTGGCTTTGGAGTTGGAGTGTGGCTCTATCCTTCTGCAAACCTAATCATACTTATTAAAATTAAATTCAAAATCTCTGTCTTATGTCAAAAAAGGCACCTGATATGGGACAGAAGAAAAACAAAATTTAAGAGCTATTATATTGCCATTAATCTCATAATCCTTTGGTTTTATATTGACTCTTTAACAGCTTTTCTTAAGGTATAAGGTTTATAAGATTAATATATATATATATATATATATATATATTTAATATATATGGGCTGAAGGAGCAGAAGGAGCTCTTGTGGTCTCTTAAAGGCTATTGGCTGAAGGAGCGGAAGGAGCTCCTGCAGCATATATGTATATATTAAAGCTTTTTGTCATGAAATTAATGGTCATATAGAGTACTAACTAGTTCCAGGAAAAGGTTTTATCTACCTTCCTGTACATGATTTCATGTTTGAGTCTCTATCAGTTTTCTGCAGTGAACCATGAGCATACCTAACAGCAACCTTTGAAGTCTCCATAAGGAGGGTAGGGCTCTATTCCTCCAGGACTATGATAACACCACCTGAAAAAAGATTGGCTTTTGGACTACAAACTGCTCAGAACATTTCAAGGTGGCTGGCTGAGATGTTCCAGCCAAACAGATTACTCAAACCAGGACTTGAGACAAGACTTGCACTTTTCCATTATGCAGAGACTAGACAACAAATGATACAGCTACCTCTCCCAGGACTTGACAATTAACTCAATTTTTTCTTTTCAGGATCCCCTAAAAATACCATTGTTCCTAGACAGCAGAAAGTATTTAAGAGCACAATGCCCACACTCCCAAGAGGTGGAGTGGGTAGTGTTGGTTGTTCACTGGGATATGGATATTTGGCATTGTTTGGGTGGGTTGGTTACTAGTTGTTATTGGTTATGGGCAGAAGGAAAGTTAAACAAAGGAAATTCAAGGTTCTTGTTTTGAGAAGAAAAAAGGAGGATATGTGCATAACAGGATAAAAGGGAGATTATTGAATCACCTCAGAAAAGAAAAAAGGGAGGATATGAATATGATAAGATAAAAAGATTATTGAATCTACTTTTAAACAGCAACTACTCATTTTAATATTTTACATTAGATTGGATTTTTGTATATTATATACAAATCTTGAATATTAATTTAAATTTGAGATTAATTTTGTTAGAACATACTGTATCTACATTTCTACTCTTATTCAAGGTATTGTACCTATATAACTCATTAAACAATGTAATGT
Organism: Dicrostonyx torquatus; assembly: GCA_028555095.1. Classification (NCBI taxonomy): domain Eukaryota; kingdom Metazoa; phylum Chordata; class Mammalia; order Rodentia; family Cricetidae; genus Dicrostonyx; species Dicrostonyx torquatus. The sequence continues at coordinate 1,448,501 of JAQHUG010000318.1, forward strand.
AAATTTCTAGTCCTTGATTATTATTATTAGTTTTTTATGATGATAAGAAAAATGAAGATTAGTAGTAATTCACCTACTAAAAATGAATAGTATAGTTTTCAAGGTCACAAAAAGATATATTTTAGATAAATAGGTCATCTTCAAACACTTCAGAGATCTACAGAATATTTAATTTAAGATGTTTTAATAACATAGGTTCTTTTTTTTAAATGACAATGAGATATGTCTGCTTCTGGTAGCACCAATCTACTAAAGAGAGGATAATGGGCATTGGATAAACTCCACATGGAGTTTACTTTGTGGCAAAAGTAGGCCACTGGGCAAGAAAACACCCTTGCCTCAAAAGCTGACTGTGTGCTGTCCTAACTGGACAGGCAGGACACAGAAATAAAGTGACTGTCAAACATTGTCAAGAGAAGGACGAACAGCCCTTCAGAATATCCTGCTTCACAGAAAAGTCTGTCAGATATGCTAGGCCTGTAGGCCAAAGATGAATGCCCCAACATTGCAGAGGAACTTTGTGTGACTGTCCAGGCAGCCATCTGTTTCTGCCATTTCTCACAGTTTTTGGAAGTTGTATGCTTACACTTCCTGTTTATTCAGTTAATATTATTTTCTTCTTGGGTCTCTGAGGGAGTTGCAGACTAGATAATTATAGTTTTCTTTGTTTACCAAATGCAGAAAGCAAGTTATGATAGAAAGTAAATTAGGTACAAGACTGGGACTCACCAAGACGGGATAGATATGGCATATTTTCTCTGAGTTTGTCAAATACAAATGAACTTGACATTGCTGACGTATTTATTACATACAGGTAATATATTGTATATATTTGTTGTACTTATTGTATATACTTTTTCTTATATTAGTTATAGTCTTTCTTTTCATTTTAGACAAAAAAGGGGAAATGCAGTGATAGTTCATTTGTATTTTAATAAATAAAGATTGCCTGAAGACCAGAACACAAAGCAGCCACACTAGTCAGCTATCCAGGACAGGCAGTGGTGGCCACACCTTTAATCCCAGGAGTCACACTTGTTAGCCATAGAGATAAGGCAGTGGTGGCGCACACCTTTAATCCCAGCAGCCACGCTAGTTAGCCATAGAGACAGGTCGGTGGTGGTGCACACCTTTAATCCCAGCAGCCACGCTAGTTAGCCATAGAGATAGGGCAGTGGTGGTGCACACCTTTAGTTACAGCACCAGAGAGGAATATAAGGTGGCATAAGCCAGGAACTGGCTCTCTTTCAGTCTGAAGATTTCATTGAGGTAAGAGTTCTCTAGTGGCTTGGCTGCTTTGCTTTTCTGATCTTCAGGTTGAAGCCCAATATCTGTCTCTGGGTTTTTATTATTTGTGCCGTGTGTGTGTGTGTGTGTGTGTGTGTGTTTAATATTTAAAGTTTTTTAAAACCAATACTTTATTCTTTCTCCTAGACTTGGTTGTTCCCTCCATCAGGTTCTGACTCCGTCACTCAGATGAAACACTCCTGCACTGAACACCCTCATGGAGCTAGACCCAGCAGTCAGTTTTAATCTTTTTATTATTGCCATCAGCAGTGTTTAATTGGCCAACCACTCCTCCCTCTTTGTCCATTCTTTCTAAGTCTGCTTTGTTAATTCTGCCTTACCATCCTTGGCATCCAAGTGTAGTTGCTTTGGTTCTGGTCCTGTTTCCCTCATACTCTACACTCACACCTTAGGTCCGTAATATTCCCATGATGTCCCGTGCTGTATGTGTTCTATCAAAGGTTAAATGATTCCTCCCCAGAATTCTCCAGGTGCACCTCTCCAACTGGCTACTGGACATCTTCAGCTGGATGGCTCCTGCCCCTCTCAAACCTAATGCATCCTAAGTGATCTCAACAGTTCTCCCAGGGCAGCCCAACGGCCACCAGTACACTGGCCTCTGCACATAACAATGTCGTAGTCTGGGCAAGCTGTGAAAAACGAGACCCTGAATAGTGCCCAAAGCAGGCAGTTTCTAGAACAGAGTCAATACCTGAATAAAAAGAATGTCTAGGATGAATTTCCCACTTTTAGTAGGATTTTAAAAAATATGTAAAATGGCAATAGGAATTCTAGCCCAAAGAATCAAAGGCTTGACTTTAAGGCAATCGTGGCCATGAAAGCGAGGAGGGAAGATGCACCCAAAGACAAACTATAATTCTCGTAGACTTTATACAAGTTCTGGACAGTCCAGTACCTGCATGAGATGCACTCATAGAGCCATCGAGCAGCAGACAGATGGAACTGAGAGTTAGGCCATTACCCAAGAGACAGTTGACATTTGACCTGATGAAGTTCACTGTATACCTACAAAAATGCAAATAAATGTGGCATTTTGTGAGAACTACATAACAGAACCCAGATTTCTGTAACCAAAGAATTGTAATGTGCAGAATATAGAAATTATTCAATATTTGAAAAGCATGAAAAAGCAACCAGTAGATTCTAGCCTTCAGATGATCCTGAGTTTGGAATTAACCGATCATATAATCTATGTTTTCTTTTAGAGAGGTGGAGAAAGAAAGAAGGAGACAGGGAGTCACAGAGAGAGGGAGAGAATATGCTTGTACAAGCTCAGTTGTGCCACGGTGCATGTGTGGAGGTCAGCAGACAACTCCATAGATGCTCTTCTCTCCTCCCACCTTATGTGGGTCCCGGGGATTGAACCCATGTCCTTAGACTTACACAGCAAGCACTTTTGTCCACTGAGCCATCCCCTCGCCCTAGGTCATCATAATTTTAAAGTAGCTCTTACAAGTTTGTTTCACTAGGTGAAGGGTTCTATCTTTTCAATAGAGAACGTCAGCAGGGAGACCAACTTTGCTTAAAAGAAAACTAAGTGGAAATAGCAGAAATAGAGAAAGAGTTCCTGAAATGGGATGTCACCTGCATGAGGTTAGTGATGGAGGAAAAAAGTGAATGAACCTAAAGTGAGATGTTTCCAGTCTGAAGAACAAAGGGGCGGGAGGGGATTGAGGCAGTGGGGGAAAGCGAGCTTGATGCAGGGCTGGGAAACAATAAAAGAATGTTTAATGTGTAGAATTGGAATCAGAAAGGCAGCAGGGAAGGAAAAGACACTTGAAGAAATAATTCTCAAATGTCCTCTAATTTGGTGAAAGAACACCAAATTAAAAATTAATTTGTAGATTCCTCCAGGATGGCAAATGCAAAAAGGGCTTTTATTTCCTTCTTTCTCAGCATCCCCAATAGTTGGTGTGTGTCACCAGGCCCAATAAACCCCCCTTTCTATCATCACTTCCCAAGGATAGCAGTCAAATATGTTCCCATCTCATAATCAAACTGCCAAAAGAGAAAACCCTGAAAGCCACCAGGGGAAAAGGCATGTTACAAATGAGGAGAGAAATATCTCAAATTACTGCTGCCTTACCAACAGAGCTCAGACACCAGCAACCAGTATCTTAATACTGAAAGCAAAATCCAGAATTCTATACCCAGCAAAAAACATTAAAATTAAGGTATTTCTAAGGTGGGGGAGAGGAAAGGATGGAAAGAAAGAAATGAAAGAAGAAGAAAGTTAAAAGTAAAACTTAAAGATTCTAGTGCCTGGGCCAAGAGGAAGACAACCAAGGAGGGGCCAGCTTGTCAATGAGCCCTAGGAGCCCCTGGAATCAGAAGCCAGTATTTATGACCAGAGTGGGCTCTCAAGACAAAGTTTGCAAAAAGATCAGTGTATGGATGGAACAAGACAGAGATCCCAACTAAGAAGAGACTTTTAGAAAAGACATCTGATAACGAACTTCCAGAGTCGTCCATACAAACAGAGTGCTTTCAACCCAGAGGTAGCTCAAGGGTGGCTTGGTTGATTAGCAGGCCACAAAAAAAAAAAAAAAAAAAGACACCTTTGATCTTAGATCTTCCTGCTGGTTCCCAGGGACTGTATCTGCAGAACCATAAACAAACAAATGAAAAAAGGGAACAACCTGGTCTGTGTTTAAAGTGACTGTGAAGATATTTAACTTCTAGGAACAGAAATACAGGGAAATAAGATTCTCATTTGCATGGGAAAGGCATCCTATTGAGGCTCATACTCCGCAGTATACTGAGTTGGGATCAAAAACCTTCCTTCATGGGTATTCATTTGTTCCTCACGCTGTAAGCATGAGTGAATCCTAGCTGGCCTTCAAGCACTGTATTGTAAAACCACCTCATCCTGAAAGGTACCAACAGACTGATGAAGTGGGATCAGGCCTGTGGTGCACGGGGAGGGGCGGACAGGGCGGACGGGGCGGACAGGATGGACGGGGCGGAACCAGGTCCTGTATAGTGGCTCCTCTCAGAGCCAAATGCACTCAGTGGGAAGCTATGGAGGTAGAGTTCCAGCAGTGGTGAAGATGCAGCTCACGGCTGTGAAAGTAAGATGGCCTCGTGTCCCTTCACATTCGTGGTGGCATCTTGTTTGCACTCTGTGATTACCCAGGTGAGACATCACAGCTGTTGTACGACATTGTCAGAGGACTCCCACAAAGCCTTCAGCCGACCTGCCTACCTTCAGACTCACGGAGGAGGTCATGGCACATATCTAGACTGTCAATGTTGAATCAAAATGATCTGCCCTCAGACTACTCTTTCTTGGAAAAGCCAGCGCACACATTTGCTATTGCAACATTTTGCCACTCCATCCTTCTGCCTTATGATTTTATTGGCAATCAATGACCTCGGATTATTAGTTAACTTGTGGCCATTTCTGTGGATCTGTGGATCAATAGGAGCCATAACACAAGGATTATTTTCACTTGTTTGAAACTTCAACAGGGTAGGTATCTGCTTGCTCCAAGAGTTGCTTTGACCTGAGCCCACAAAGGTACCAAAAAGGAGCATTGCTTCCTAACGTGAGCGTCGGCACCAAGTCACGTCAGTTTCACAGAGAAAGGTCACTCATGTTAAGGATGGCATTTTGGTCTATCTAATGAGAATTGCGATGAAGAAAAGCTTGCGTTCTAAAAGCACACGTCCTGTTAACCTTAATGTCAGCTTGAGCAACCTGAGTCATCTGAGAAGGCTAAACCAGGTTTGTTTGCGGCGGTATCTGTGAAGGATTGTCTTGATTATTAATCGACGAAGGTAGTCCTGTCCCCCATAAAGGGACACCATTCCCCAGCAGGTGGTCCTGGGATGTATAAGAGGACAGGCCAGAGAGTGATCAGTGGCTGAGCCAGCAGGTGGCCTTCCTTCATGGCTTCTGTTTCAAATTTCTGCCTGGATTTTCCTCAATGATGAACTGTGACCTGGAAGTAAAAGAGGAGATAAACCCTTTCCTGCTCTAAGTTGTTTTTGCAGGGTTTTAAAATTTTATTTATTTTTATTTTATATACATTGGTGTATTGCCATAGGTGTTGGGTCCCCTGATACTGGAGCAACAGATGATTGCGAGCTGTCATGTGGATGCTGGGGATTGAACCTGGGTTGTCAGAGCCATCTCTCTAGCCCCCTAAGTTATTTTTGGTTGGAGTATTTAATGACAGCCACAGAGGTGAAATTAGACAATTTATAAAGGTTTATAGAATGGCATTTGAGAGCAAAGATCCCGTGACTTATTACTGGAGAGTAATTATGTTTCTGAATGTTGCAACAATTCTCTCATCATCTCCAATTCTGATCTGGTCATTTATTTGAGTACTTATTCTATTTTAGTATTACTTGCCTGTATTTTATGCTAAACAGGATGGGGTCCAGTTGTTCCCACCAGCAATGTGCTAAACTTTTGGCCCGAGCCTCTGACTAAGGGGATGCTGAACCTCTGTGTGCTGCACATTTTGAAGGCCGTGGAGGTTGCCGAGCGCAGTACACTAGCTAGGATGAATCATTGCCATTGGTGTCTTTCCGTGGTTTTGATATGAAGCCTTTACTCAGGTCCCCAAAACAGGACTGTCCTTTACAGACTGTGTGTGGTGTGCTTCAAAGAGTTCTGTATGGTCTTCTGCTAAGCCAGAGTCTATGCTTTCTGTCCTTGTTAAAATATGTAAGTCCTGTTGATGGAAAGATGGCTCAGTGGTTAAGAGCACTGGCTCCTCTTTCAGAAGACCCTGCTTTGGTTCCCAGCACCCATGTACCGGCTCACAACTGTCTCTAATGCCAGTTCCATAGATCTGATGCCCTATTCTGACCTTTTAAGATACTGCATGCACATAGGCAAACAACCACAAACATAATTTTAAAAGAAAGAAAGAAACCTAAAGTCCTCGAAAACCAAAAGTGAAAGTAGGAAAACTTACCATTAGCAGACTGTACTACAATAAACATTACAGAAAGCTCTTGGGGTGAGTTTGGTGACACAAGGGTGGGTCTGGTGGCTACAAATGACTGAAGCACACGGGACATAGGAAACCACTAGGCAAATGCAAAGCCACAGATGCTGCTTCCGGCCCCAACTTGCACACACCTGCTCCTCCTGTAAATCCCCTAGCACACCTTGCCATTAGCTGATTAGCAAGGATCTTGGCTCTGTCTTCAAATACACGGGGATCACAAGCCAAGGAGTCAAGGTCGGAGTGGGCAGGAGAGTGAAAGAGCTGCCCAAGGTTTAAGGGTCCCTGTGGTTGCTGTGTGGAAACGTGACGGGGAAGGAGAAAGCGTGGAAATGGGAAGGATGGCTCATCAGTCCAGAAAGAAACAGCGAGGCAGGGGCCGTCGTTCCTGCAAACCGACTTCCACTTTCCATTCTTGCCACTTAAAAAACTAATCTATGCTGCCTCTCATTCTTCCACCCCATCTCACGTAGGATAGATGGTAGAGGTGGTCCTTACAGTGGTCATGTGATGTTTCCCCTGCCTCTTCTCCCCTTTATCCCACTTCCTCCATTCTCTGTTCCCTGCGATGTGGCCACATTGGCTTCCTGCCGGTTCCCACACAGGCCAGGCTCCTGCCTCAGGGACTCACTCCCTCACTTCTCCTACTCAAACACTGCTTTTCCCAAAACCATCCTCAATAAAACAGCAAAACATGCCCCCACTCCATCGCGCTTCTGTTTTCTTTATAATGCTTATCGCCTCTGCAGTCCTTAAATATGTGTTAGGCGAGTGAGTGAACACGCAGACATGTAAGATTCGAAACAGAAAGTTCAGACACAGAGCCCAGGGAGTTCAAATGAACAAAACTGTGACTGACTCAGCACCCTGCATGTTACATTGCAATATTTAATCTTCATCACCATACTACTAAGTAATGTATTACCATTAATTTGTAGGGAGATGCTAAAGTCCAGTGAAGTGCAGTATTTTGCCACTGTCACTTGTGGATGATAACAGGAAAATTCAAACCCAGGTCTTTATAACTTTATATCATCACATAGCTCATTGCTCTCCCAAGACTGTCATCGGCTCAGCTGAGGGGAGGGGAGAGAGTATGCAAGAAGGCTTTCTGGAGAAATTAGAGCCTCCTTTCTCTGGGAAACCTAGTTATAGAGGGCACTTAGATCCACAAGAAAGAAATTCAAAAACATCTTGAGAAAAGAAAATAAATGTATCCGCAATTTGTACAAACTAGGAAGACAGAAAATGTTCTTCCTCCTGCTCTTTCTGTTAGCCAGAGCTTTATAGAAAAGATGGGACATGAAGGGTCCAAGAATAAGAAAAAAAATGTAGATTCCACAGATAGGAATGTAGAAATAACGAAATAAAAAGTTGTAAGCCTAGGAGAATGAGAACAGACTGTCAACAGCTTTCTCAGTAGCTTAAGGATCAACTATTAACAGTTGCTTTACAACCCATAACTCTATTCACAAGGCCAGAGCATCTCTCTGCAAACCGAGAGCCAGTCCACCGATACGAGCTGAGTCAACTTTTAGGAAATAGATATATGACCTCTGGGTTACATTATCCCTGCTGTGTGAAACTGGCACCGTCAAAGGGGAGAGCACAGGGCCTCAGTAAACACCACCTAAAAGTACCGGGGAAGACAATAGATTTAGTGCAAACACTAGCTTAACTGAAAAATTCTGTTAATGGAGGTTGAAAAGTAAGGCAATCTGTATCTGAGTTTTACCTCGACATTGTAAAAATTCCTTTGTTCAGACCTAACGCTTAGTGTCCCTACTGTAAAAAGGTGGGTTCAGAAACCAGTCTTTGCCACAGCCTAACAAAATCCATCTCTGGCTGTGATCTCAGCTAACTGATGAGCTTTTTGTGCCCCATGGAGATTTTTTATTTTATTTTATTTTTCCTGAGTTCTGGTTTCTGGAATAAAGTTTGCTTCTGGTTTATCAGACTTTGGTGTTCTATCCCAATTTTTGTGCGACCCCCCTGAACTCAACAGGACATAAGCCAGAGAACACACATGTACTAATTTGACAAAACTGAGATCTCTGTTTAGGAGGCAAGTTCCTCCTCTGGCTGGCATTAGGGCTCTGCCTTTCCCTTCCTCATGGGAATTCCCATGGTATTCCTGGGAAAGTTTTAATTCTTTGGGGTCCATGTTTCAGTAGCCTGGTAGCTAAAGAGAGAAGCAGAGTCTCCCTTAAATTAAATCCTCTCCTTTGTTTAAGATAGCATCTTGAGGATGTGGTGGAATTAGTAGGTAAATTCCTCAACTATGCTGTGCCTGAAGCCAATGTAAACAGCACAGGGTTGGAGCCAAAGGTCAGAAGACGTCAGTGCCAGGGAACTGTGACTAAGAACCATTTCCTCATAAACTCTGAGCTTGCCTTAGGGCTGGCACAAGTGACTCCATTTTCATTGTTGATTTGGATACAGGGTCTTACTGTGAACCTCAGGCTAGCCCTAAACTCAAGATCCTTCTGCTTTAGCCCCATTCGTGCTGGAACCCAGGCAGGCATCGTGACCAATTAATTTTATTCTTAAGATTGTCTTTGAAGGCATCACTGTATCACAATCTAGTGGTTTAGTTTCAACTGCCCGTCAGCCCCAGGTGGTCTGATCTGAGGACATGTTGTTAATGACAGATGCAAGGAGTTGATGCCAATAAATACCCTTGTTAGGCAAATCTAAGCAACTTGAGTAGGGAATGATTCACTCTTAGGCCAAGTCTATCTGGAATCCATTGCTCAGTTTAATTTTGCCTCTTCTGTAGGTGGCTTCCTAGTACTACTCGGCATCTTTTGTTATGAGTCCTGCAGAGAGTGTTGGCAGACAGCAGTAACAAGGTCCTACATTGTTACTAACAATGTCCTACAAGGAGAACATAAAACATAAGCCCATAAAGAGTAAACATTGAAAGCGAAACCAGCTTGAAACCTAAGTACTTGTTGTAGTCCTTTCCATAGGCTTGAAATCCTCTAGAGAAGTAACAAAAGCTGAGCATGATAAAAGACCTAGAATAGCCCAGGATTAGAATGTTCCAGAAAGCTCAGCAATTGCCCAACAGTCTGTTTGTCTTTGCTTAAAGATGACAGTCACAGTACAGTTTGTAACACAGCTAGGGAAGGGAGAGCACCACTCACAATTCTAGTTTGTAGGACGCCATCTTGGTCAAACGTTCTTCTAAGTGTTGTGTTCTGGGAGGTTTATGTTCCTAAGGAAGATAAATGTACCCAGCATGTGTGTGTGTGTGTTTATGTATAAATATCTGCATGCATGTAATGATAATAATCAAAGAAAAAGAAACTATCAATTTGAGGAGTGAATGGGAGGGGGCAATGGGAGGGGAAATAGGAAAGGGAATGGGAGGGTTTCAAAGGAGGGTAGCCAGGAGAGGCTGGAGAGAGGGAAGGGAGGAAAAAACTGATGTAATTCTATGACAATGAAAAACGTATTTTTAAAAATAGAGAGGACTGGAGAATGACTCAGCAGTTAAGAGCACTGCTGCTCTTCCAGAGGATTTAGTTTCAATGTCCAGCACTCACATGGCAGCTCACAACTGTCTGTAACTCTAGAATCCAATACTCTCACACAGACATACATACAGGCAAAACACCAACTCTTAAAAAGAAAGAAAGCAGGTTGGGTAAGCCACGATGAGCAAGCCACTTAGAAGCACCCCTCCGTGGCCTCTGCAACAGTTCCTACCTTCAAATTCCCTCTCCCTTTGCGTTTCTGTCCTGACTTCTTCAGTCATGGCTGGGATGGAGAAGTGTAAGCCAAATAAACCCTTTCCTCCCCAACTTGCCTTTGGCTGTGGTGTTTCATCGTAATAATGATAACTCTAAGAGAGTAAACTATTAGGTGTTCGGGACTGTTAGATAGACAACAAGTTAGTGACTACACGCAGAGCAGCTTTCTGATGTAAAGGGCATCTCATAGGCTCATTTAGTCAAAGCTAATATATGCAGACCAGGGTTGGAAGCCCCAATGTCAGGTTTTAGTCTGAAGGGTACCGACTGAAAATGGCAAAAGATGGGGCTAGAGAGATGACTCAGTGGTTAAGAGTGCTTGCTGCTCCTGCAGAGGACTCAGATTTAGTTCCCAGCACTCATATCAGGTGGCTCACAACCCCCATGTAACTCCATTCCAGGGGATCGGATGCCCTCTTCTGGCCTCTGGGAGCACTTGCATGTATGTACACATACACACATAGGCTCACACATACAAATTAAATACATCTTTAAAAATTAGTAAAGGTGCCATTTAAAAATCTAAAAGTCCAGGTGTAGTACTATAAACAGAACACTTATTCGGTCATTTTGCATGTATTTAACACGGAGCTTTAGTAACTATGCCAACTTTTACATAACATTTATGGTTCAGTAATACAACCCTACACGTTGCTAGCCAGAGACACAGAGGACATTAAATATACTAGAATCACCTTAGAATAATAGTTGGGAATCGGGGTAATTGGAAAGAAAAGGTTTTTAACAAAATCATACATTGCAAGGAAACTTGACTTGGTTAAGACTTAGTTTCTTACATAGCCAGATGAAGCCTCACAAAGTGAGCAGAAACAGTTATCTTCCCAGCCATGAAATCTTATCCTTCATGGCGATTATGTTTGTAATGTTTTCAACAGAGACTCTGGTTCTGTTTTACTTTGGTGCATTAAATCTTGACTTAGAGAGTCCTGCAGGATTTTAAAACATCACTTACAAACGTTTTTAAAAAGTAGCACCTATGTCCTAACCGACTTATCACCAGCTGCAAAGGGTCCCTCTTGTGTGGTAGTCCTCTTTAACAGGGCTAGGAAGTGGTCCTGGAAGAGCCGGTCTGTTTTAAAAGCCCAACGAAAGGATCAAGAGGTGATAGGGCCATGGATCAGTGGGGAAGCGTGCTTGCTGCAGGAACATGAGGACCCGAATCTGGATCCTAGTATCCATGGGAAAAGCAGGGTGCAGTTACAACTCCAGCTCCGTAGGGATGGAGACAGGGTGTGGTTACAACCCCAGCTCCGTAGGGATGGAGACAGGGTGCAGTTACAACTCCAGCTCCGTAGGGATGGAGACAGGGTGCAGTTA
>JAQHUG010000318.1:1471112-1483935 GCA_028555095.1 Dicrostonyx torquatus
GCGGATCTTTGTGAGTTCGAGACCAGCCTGGTCTACAAGAGCTAGTTCCAGCACAGGCTCCGGCTCCAAAGCCACAGAGAAACCCTGTCTCGAAAAACCAAAAAAAAAAAAAAAAAGATTGTGTCTCTTAGCAATGTTATACACTACACCCATGAAGCGTTACCAACACCGCTGCTAAGACCTGAACGTTGAGGGCACCCAATGGACACGCTGATATGAAAGTCCTGAAGTCAGATACATACAAGTAACATTATACAGACTGAGCAGGTGGTATTTACATATTCAGGAATTATAAAGTATACATATATCAACAATTAAAGAAAAAGGCCACGAATTTGAAAGAGAGCAGTGTGATACATGAAAGAGACGGGGCGGGGGGAAAGAAAGGGGAAATAGGGAAATGATGTAGCTATATTATAATTTAAGAATTATTATGAAAACACTGTGCCCTTGAAAACAGCTAGAGGATAAGTTGTTTCTCACAGCCGCCGCTGTTGTTTATCCAGATATCTAAAACTGCCCACGATGACCTTATCCTCAGCCAGTTTCAGCCGCATGTCGTAGGCCCCTGATTTACCAGGTAGGCACAGATTTGATGTTTCTCTCTACCCTCTCCTCACCCGTCCCTTGCCTTTGCTCTCTAGGAACCTGATAAACTCATTCATTCAAGTCCAGAACCACAGCTCCCACGGATCACTCTCAGACCACACGCAATGGGATCATTACATTTTTGGTGAAACTCAGAGAACGTACATCAAGAATGAGCCATGAGGTATAGACTTCTGGTGACAACACTGCTTCAAGGTAACTTCCCTGACCATGACGTGTACACCCTACACACAGGAAAATGGAAATCTGGGGACCCTCTAGACTCGGTACTCAGTTTTTCAGAGCCTAAAACTGCTCTTTAAAAAGTAGTTTGGGCTGAAGAGATAGTTTGTAAGGACTTGCAAGCTCAAAGATTTGAGTTTGAGCCCCACAAACCCATGTGAAAGACACTAGGCATGGTGGGGAATGCTTTTAATCTGGCTCCTGGTGAGGCGGAGACAGGTGGCGCCCCCAGTGTTTGCTAGCTGGGTAGCCTAGGCCACACAGCAAATTCCAGGTCGGTGAAAGGCACTGTCTCAAAAACAAACAAATAAATGTTTCTCTCTGACTTACACACACACACACACACACAGAGAGAGAGAGAGAGAGAGAGAGAGACAGAGAGAGAGAGAGAGAGAGAGAGAGAGAGAGACAGAGAGAGATGACTATTAAACAAACAAACAAAAGAGGACTTCTACTGTATTGTTTTACCAAGAAGGGCCACCTGGGTACCACAGTCGCTCAGCACAGTGTTCAGAACCTCTGTTCTCTCTTGGAGGGGCTCAGCCCCCACTCTCATTGGGAATCCAAACCTCTTAACTTGGGTCACCATTTAGGGCACTTTGCAGTAAGAGTCCTCTGCATAATGATTCATCTTAAATGTCACCTTTCTGGGTCTCCCTTGACCACCCTCCTCCCACCTACCTCTCGCCCAGCCTGTCTATGATTTCCTGCCTAAAAACACGGCACCATCTAAATGAGCTCGCTTACAGACTCTGGCAAGTCACACCAACAGACTGTAATCTCCACAGAAGGCAGAAGCGCTGTCCTCAGTGCCTTGAACAGCAGCTGGTGCAGAAGAGGAGCTCAATAAATATTTGCTGACTGAATAACCCTGTTACCGACCAGCTGTATTGCCAAGGGTAAGGCAGTTAAACCTTCCTGGACCTCAATTTACTCATCTGTAAAATGGGCAATTATGCTCAATAATTGCACTCTCTTGCCTCAATGCTCTGCGTGTCCTAGCCTGGATCAGAGTGACCTTGTTTTCTGACTCAAGGGCTTCTTGGGCCACAGGATGACTGGGAGGTGCTTAGGAGTTGCACCTCCAATGATCTGGATTGCCTCACTTTCCTGCCTAGGGGAGGCAGGATCCAGAGAGAAGTGGGAATGTGTGCTGGTTGGGGGGGGGGTGCTGGGAGTTCCTTCCCTGGAATGGCATCCCCAAGAGGGCAGCCATCTTGTATGCGTTGACTCCCCATTGCCACATATGTAGACAGAATAGTACCCAGCACTCAGCCGTTCTGTAGATGGTTCTGGAATGAGTAAGGAACAGCACACGCCAGCCATGTCTGTCTCCATTCCTGGCTAAGTGCTGCGCATTATGAAAACTGCCCCAGTAAGTCCCTCCCACCGGCGGCGGAACCCTCTCCGAGCTGTTTGTACTTGCCTCGTCCCATTTGATCCTCATGACAAGCCCATGAGATAAGCGCCATTAGGCCCCATTATCCCCAATTCACAGATGAGATAGCCGAGGCACCCGGGGTTTGACCTGCCCGAGGCCACATTGCAGGTGAATAGCAGAGACTGATCTCAAACCCGATGCTATGGGCACCGGTGTGGGGCCGGCCGTGCAAAGCTCTGAGCGTGAGTGTGACCAGGAAGACTTGTGCTGAGCCAGGGCCCTGTAAAGAGGGCAGGCTGAGCGGAAGGGAGCAGAGCCTCCTGCTATGGTGTGGGGTTCTGGACTGCTCCAGCCAGCTTCAACCAGGAAGAAGGCAAGTTTCCACGAGGGGCCTCGTGACCCCGGTAAGGGAAGCACCTGCAGGAAGTGCATGGCCTCACGTAGGCGCTGCCACAGTCAGGCCCAGACATGCCCAGCTCCTTTCAGGTTCTTCACAGGGCACAGATGCCAAAGATGTGGGCAAACAGGTTTGAGGAATACAAAACCAACTCCAAGTTTTCTCCTCTTTCTTGGGCAAGGCACCAGACCTGATCCATCTCTTTCATGCCACAAGAATTCTTCCTATACGGCGCCCAGTACCCTCTTGTCTTTGCCAAAGTTGCTTACATGTCTCTTTCATCAAACTTAACTTTCACACCCTGTCCAAGCCACCCGGATTCTGCCCTCCCCTGCCCCGGAAGCCCATGGTGATCGCCATCGCTCCTGGCCTCCCACCTCTGCCTTTTGAGATCCATTTGGGGGCCTGTGAGCTTCTTCCTGCCATCTTCTCCGGTTCCTGCTCCGGAGCCACCTTCTTCTTCAGCTGTCTGAGTTGGTCCTTCTAACCCAGCCCCAGTCCCTGGCACCTTCCCTGTAACTGCCAGCTGTAAGAGGGTGGGATGCAAGGCCCTGAACCAGGTCTCACTTGGTTTTAGGGACGTCAACAGCGGCTGTATCCTGCGCCAATCCTTGTCCGAGACCCCTCGGGTACCAGCGGCTTGGCAGATGCCCCGAAGCCTTCCCACCAAAGTCCAGGGATTGATGTGAACACAGGAGGTGATGAGGAAACGGAGGACAAAGTGTGGGGTGGAGGTGAGGACAGGTGCTGGCCCACGCGCTTGCTGTGCTAGTTACCTGGAGGTCAGCAGAGCAAGGGTCACCTTGAAGCTGGTGTCAGGACATAGGTATGGGACAGGAGGACCACTACATAAGTTGACAGCAAAATGTCAAAATGTCCTCTTTCAGCGACAATAAAGTTTCCCTTCTCCACTTCCCAACAAGGCCCTAAATTACCAAAGGAGGGGTTGGGCGACCCAAAGACCAGACCCCTCATTCCTGTTTCATCGACAGCCGTGGGCACAGTTTATTCTGTCTGAACAGCTAGAAATGGCCTCCAAAACAATACCAAGGTGCCGACTGCTCCCAAGAAGATAGACAATCATTGGCCACTTTACCCAGGGACTCCTTACTCTATAAATCTCCCACCAAGCACTTATATGTGTTATCTGGGTGGTTTCACCAGGCAGTTCCCGTGAGATGTTTCCAAGCCTGGATGGGATGTCCATATGCCTCACTCTGCTTGAAACCGACCCCAGCTCATGCCTGTCATCCCAGAATCATGCTAGTGCTGGGAATTCTGAGTACACATTGGGCCTTGCTCAGTCAGAGCACTGTAAGGGAATTCCCTAGAGGAGCAACTGGGCCAAAAGAGTCTGACACCAGAGGGCGCGAGTGAGCTGCGTTTGTCTGGGTTGTCGCCGGCAAGGCACTGGTCGGGCAGGAGGGCAGGTGGATACCAGCTGAAAGAGCGCCCAGTCAACTTCCTTACAGAGCCTGAGCTCTGCTCTGGCTTGCGGAAACCCAGAAACCTCTTCCATCTGCCCAGTAGAGAAAGTCCAAGTAGGCATGGGAATCCATGAGGGAAGAGAGACACTGGTCCCAGTCTGCCACAGCCAGGCCAACCTCCTGACACGTATCACCTTGGGCTCCACAGTAGGGTTTGGTCCACTCTGACTCTGATGGGCATGGATGTGGCTGCGTCCCTATCTTGACATCAGTGTGACCTTAGGCACATTGTTAACTTCCCTAAGCCCAGTTGACTCTTGCACCAAGAGTGTCTACTTCCTCAGGCTGGTGTGAGGACATCCCCTAAAGAACATGAAGCCGGTGACATCGTTCCTGGCACCAAGGTGAGGCATTCTCATGGTGGCATTCGGTTTGAGACGTTGTTAGCCTCATCGGTTTTCTCCGCTTACAGAGGTGCCTCTGCAATAGACAGAACAAGGGAAACATCAGTTACCCAGCGGAAGTTTTTGACAGGGAGACAAGCAGACACATAATAGAAGTGCCAGAGGCCTCAGTATTAGAGCCTCATTGAGACAGACAGACAGACACCTATGCATAGATGTAGAGAACAGACACCTGTTTGTCTAGTAGATGACAACAGCTGTCCCAACGTAATTTTTAATAGCCTCTCTTCACTCTTGTGGCGCCCCAGTTTGGAGACTAAACTACATGATGCTGTCTACTGGACACCGCCTTGTGCCAAGGCCAGAGCCAGGCACAGGGAATGGAGGGAGGGAGAGATACAGAGACAGAGACAGAGAGAGACAGAGAGACACACACACAGAGAGAGAGAGAGACAGAGAGACAGAGATAGAGACACACACACACAGAGAGAGAGAGAGACAGAGAGACACACACACACACAGAGAGAGAGAGAGACAGAGAGACAGAGAGAGAGACACACACACAGAGATAGAGAGAGAGAGAGCATCCCAAGTGCCACCCTCCAGGCCTCACTGCTCTAGGAGGACACAGACTAGTAGTTGAGGGAAATGCATTGGGAAGGGGGGACTGGCTGTGCTGTGGGAAGTCCCCTTTACACCTGTCAAGAAACATCTTGGATAGAACTGTCTTGTGTTCATTGTTTTAATTGATTACTTATGAGCATTGGTGTTTTGCTTACATGGATGTCTGTATGAGGGCATTGGATCCCCTGGAATTGGAGTTTACAGTTGTGAGTTTACAGTGTGGGTGCTAGGAAGTGAACCCAGGCCTTCTGGAAGAGCAGCCCATACTCTGAGCCATCTCCTCAGCCCCCTCTTGGGTTTATTTTTACTGATTTACAAGTTTGGGGATTACGTTAAAACACCTGATACACGAAGCAGCAAACATTTTATTCAGTGTCATACTATTTTAGTATTTTCCAGCCTTATAAGCTGCTTTTAAAAATGTCTCTATGTAGACCCTCCTGCCTCAGGCTCCCAAGCACTGGTGATTTTTTTTAATTGCAGTTATCTATTTGTCTCTGTGTATGCTAGACAAACAGGTATGTGCTGTCCACCTTCTACACAGATGCACGCCTGCTGGTGCAGGTCAGAAGGGGACCAAGTTGTGGGAATTATCTCTCCTGCCATGTGGATCTCTTAATCAGATCCAGGTAGTTAGGCTTGATGGTAAGTGCCATTATAGGCTGGACTATCTGGTCAACCAGCAGTGGGATTATTATAGGCATGTGCCATGTTCAGCTAGAAGTGGCATTAAAAATAAATAGTAAGAATTGCTTTTTAAAATACCATTGTTCTCTTTGGGATCTTAAAACCATCATTTTTTTCCTTTAGAAGCTGGTCATATTTTCCTTCCTTGTAGAAAGTACATAGCAGGAACACGACTGTGGTCCAGGGCACATTCTAAGCTGAGTTACCTATTGGTCCACACTAAGACCAGAAACATTGTATGCCATTGAGGGAAAAGGATGAGAGAAGAGAGAAAAGAGGAAATGACGGAAGAGGTGGTGATGTTCCCGAGTTGGCTAGGACCCTCCTGATTACCTGAGGTGGTTTGGAGGAGGATGGTGCCCTGACCCAGAGGACTAGAGACAGCCACACATACCCACCCTAGACCCAGAGATGCTTGGAAGGCATAGGCTGCTCGACACTAAGCCTCTTGCCAGGGCCCCACAATGCACTTCCCCAAGCCCTTTCCTTGTCCATAGGCCTTGCTGGTCCTTCTGAGCTAGGTCCTCCCTGTGCCCTGCTCAGTTAACTTGAGGGCACCTGCTCACGGGCAGTAGAGTCCCCTTGTCCACCTACCAGGGTCACACAGGAACTTTGTCCTGCTTCTCAGCAGGGCATGTCCTGATCCCATCCCATAATGTCCTGGGTGACTAGATGAAAACCCCATAGCTCCCCAGCGCTAGAGGAGCTTTGCCTTATTTAGACATGGTGCCCTGCAGGAAGAAGAAAAGGAAGGAGGAGGAGGGGATGACAAGGAGATAGGCACGAAGGAGAAGGAAGGAGGCTGGAGAATTCTGAGAACTAAGGGTCATGATGACATCATCGCAGGAGGGTTTTGCTGGGGTCAGTGGGTGGGGGCGGGGTCCGGTGGCTAGGGCTTATGGTGACTCATTTATAGGAATGGGCTTCTTGTCTGCGAAAGTCATTTATTTAGTAAGCCATTAATTGTTTCGACACTCATTTATTGAGTTGTTATTATGCTTCAGAACCAAGACCAGGCTTCAGAAGGGAGAGATAGCTGCCAGTGCTGGGAGCTCATGGCCCAGAGGGGAGAAATGGGGCCACTATTGTGTGTGGGCTTATTCAGGAGGAGAGGGATGTGTGACAGGCATTCTGGCGCATGGCAGACACAGGGGCAATGGACTGGCTCTGTTTGGAGGAAGTGATGGCCAAGACAAACTCCCCTGGGAGGGAAGGTGGGAAAAGGGAGTTACCTAAGTTGGTAGAGGAGGAGAGGAGGAAGGGGGAGGGGGGAAGAGGAAGAAAGAGGAGGAGAAGAGAGAACCAGATAAGGGTAGAATGGAAGACGGGGTGGGGGGCACCTGAGACGTGATGACAGAGTCAAGATATGATTGAAGGTTAGTGACATGGCTTGCCATGCCTTACTGCCAAGCCTGTTGACCTGAGTTTGATCCCTAGGCCTCACACGGTGAAAGGAAAGAACCAATTCTGCAAAGTTGCTCTCTGACTTTCACATGCACTCTGTGGTACATGAGTGAGCACGTACACACATGCGCACACACACGCACACACACACACACAGAGAGAGAGAGAGAGAGAGAGAGAGAGAGAGGATGAGAGAGAAAGAGAAAGACTAAATAAATGTTTAAAACTTAGAAGGAAAACAGAAATGTTCTTGGAGAAGTCACCAGATTCTGAAAGAGCTGAAATGCTACTTTCATCTGTGAGGACCCTGAAGGCGTGGTCACATTCTTCACACGTATGGCTGACTAGTGTGACCCTGACAGACTGATCCCTGCTGTAAGGTATGGCCTATGGCCAGGTACAGTCAGGGTTGAAGGCTTAACACACATCACCCCACACCAGCCTCATCCTTCCTCAGAGGTACCACAGTGTCCCCTCCTCAGAGTTGGAAAGAGAAATCCTTAATGGAGAACAGAGTTTGCTGGACCCTGCAGCCAACACGGTAGAGTCAGAACTGTTGCAGCTTATAGTCACCACACACACACACACACACACACACACACACACACACACACACACACACACACACACACCGTCACACCTGAGGATCCTTGCTTGGTGTCTGGACACAGCACCTGAAAAGCTTAGTATCATTGACTGTCCTTAATAACAGCCAAGGCCAATGTTACTCATTCCTGGCCAGCCTCAATTCTCATGCTTCCCATCTGATTCCATGCTGGACTCATTCACAAATGAAAGGTTGCCTGCCTGCTTCTCAGTACAGAGATGGCCACACTTTCTCTATCCTGATTCTCCACATTTTGGGGGGCAGCATTGGGGCCCCCTTCTAGAAGAGCCAGACCACAGAAAGCCATAGACTCCAGGAGGAACCTTTAGCCCTGAGGAAGACCACGAACCCACAGGCCCCAGGTGAAGGTGGTTTCTTCAGGGGTTTCCCCCACTTCCGCCCTGGGCCCTGAGCAGCCACTGCTCTTCCAGGAGAATGAAGCCACGACACCTGGCTTTGGATACCAACACTCCTCATCTCGTGCAGGCACTGAAGTCCCAACCATATTTGTGTTTCTCCTGCTAACATTAATCTGAGTCTATTTCAAGGGAAACTCTGTAGTCTGCCTGCTTCTGATTCATCCCCTCTGAGCTCATCAAAACCAGAACAATTTGGTAATAGCTGCTGGGTTTACTGGACGCCCTCTGGGATCTGTGAAAAGAAAAAAAAAAATCTCTGTTCCCCAGAAACAGGAAGTTTCGACAGAAGGAAGGAGACAGTTGCGAAAATCAACATTTGAATTGTCCCTGCCTGGTGAGAGGCACAGTGTTCTGGTGTGCACCCCTGTGCACACTTCCTCCCTTCAGCAGGTCAGCAAACATGGCTTCGATCCAGGACCTACTGTGCGCAGGGCCTGAGAACACGGGGCGGGAGGTTTAAAGAGGACCTTTGGTTGGGGAGGGTTACGATGACTGAACACTCCATGCTGGGCACAGAGGGGAGGGGCTGGGAAATTGGGGAGGGGGCAGTTACAAGCTCACATAACAGATTTACTTTCTCCCGATTCTGGAGGCCTTCCTAGCTCACCTAGGGCTGTCTTTCTCCATTTGTCTTCCTGTGTGTGCCTGTGCCCAAATCACAAGCCAGGTGTGGTGGCTCACCCCTGTCATCACAGTAGTGGGGATGGCAAAGGTCCGAGGCTAGCCTGAGCTACATGTAGTGAGTTCCAGACTAGTCTGGCCTACAGAGTGAGAGTATCTCAACAACCCAACAATACAATAAAAGGATATTTGGTCACATTGGAGTGGGGCCTGTGCCCGCCTATTAATTATCTCTTTAGAGGCCTTTTCTCAGCTAGGCATGACACATGCCTGAGCTCAGATGTTCAGGGACATCTTTATATATATTGAGTTTGGGTCTAGCCTAGGCTACATGAGACCAGATTGCAAACAAACAAACAAATAAGTAAATAAACAAGCCATAAATACAAAAACAAAGCCTTTTCTCTAACCCTTGTCACATTTGGAGGTCCTGAGGGTTAGGGTTTCAACACATGAATCTGGAGGGGTAGAGGCAGCAAGCACTGGGCTCTGTCTTTCCCTTTGATCATCATCTTCAGCTGGAGTCCTGGGTAAGGTCCAGAGCTTTCTACAGAAGGGTTGCTCCATGCAATGACCATCATGCCACCACATCTGGGTTCACATCTGGCTGCTTTATGTAGCATGAAGGCAACATAGCCCTAGTTACAGGTCCTGGAAGCTTTTGTTCCTTCAGAAACACATGGAAGATGTCTGCATCCCAGGGACCAAATGTGACAGTCCAGAAAGTTCATCGGTGTAAGACACAGTGTCCCAAGACACAGCGAGTGTTCACAAAATTCAAGTTCTTTTCTTAAGCTTCCCACTGGAGCGTCTTCCTTCAGGACACTGAGGATGTCCCTAACAGTTCCCTGGAAACCTAAGAAACAGGGCATGCACTAAAACACCAGTCACTCCAAAGCTGAATGCTGACTTAGCCCTCAGCCCCTCAGCCTGGGTCACTAAGGTACCTCGCAGAGTGTGGGCAGAGGTACTAGCCCTCATCTGACTCACGATCTCCTGACCCATTACTGATCCAAAAGGATCTTTAAGCTATAAATGGTGTTTCCTGACTATGATCTCAGAACACTGGATTCAAAGCAGAGGAATTAGAAGTTCAAGGCCAGCCTTGGATGGTACAAAACCCAGAAGTGCAGGGGAGGGGGGACCTCTGTTACAAAGGCGTTCGGGTCTGTCCTGAACTTGAACAGGAACTCCTGAGACATCAAAGTATGGCAGCAGAAACCGTGTCAGGTCCAGGCTGATCCTGGGGGGGGGGTCAAAATTGGCAAGGCCTTCATCTCCGAGGAAATTCTCACAGCCCATAGCAAGGCTAGACTAGGAATCTCACCCCAGCCCCTATATCTCCCATTGATGGAACATTAGCAAGTCATTGTGGGGGGCACCTATAGGCCAAAGTAAAGTCACGTGCTTGGTCAACATGAGTTAATAGCTTAACAAGCCCCACTAGCCCCTCTTGAGATTCGCAATACCTGGGGTGAAGAGAGTTCTTTTATAGCTTTGACCTCTGCTCTCCCTAAGCAGACAGCACTTGATGCAGCACGCCCACTTCACAGCAGATGACGGATGCATCTTTTCTTAAGAAGAGAAGCATTTCCTGCTTTGGAGGAAGAGAGATGGGGCTCTTCCTGGACCACATTGCCTCTTCAACATAACCACCACCCCCCGTAGCACCACACCTCCCTCCCCGAATTACTCACCCTTGGAAATATGACTGATGACATCGGGATGAGTAAGAAGCTCATGAGCGTCACAGCCTGACTGCTGGGAGGGTGAATGAGTTCAGTGCTCCCTAGAACACAGCCACAGAGATCTGCGCCAGGAGTCCAGGCACAACAGGCTGGGGTGCATGCGTGTGTGTGTGTGTGTGTGTGTGTGTGTGTGTGTTGTGTGTGTGTGTGTGTGCGCGCACGCATGTGGGGGTGTGAGGGGGTGTGAGCGTGGGTGTGGGTATGTGGGTGTGGGTGCGTGTGCGTGCACGCATGCATGCGTGCGTGTGTGTGTGTGTGTGTGTGTGTGTGATGGCACAGGAAGGCTAGCTTTTATTTAATAATGAATTACAAGTCCTGATCCATTGCTCTCCCTTTTCATTCATGTATTTTCTGCATGTCAGTGCTCTGTCTCCATGCACACCAGACGAGGGAATCAGATCCCATTGCAGATGGTTGTGAGCCACCCTGTGGTTGCTGAGGATTGAACTCAGGACCTCTGGGAGAGCAGTGGAGTGCCCTGAACTAATGAGCCACCTCTCTGGCCCCAGCCATTACTCTCTGACTAGCCCCTGAGGGACGGCAGTCTTTCTCAGCAACAGGTTGACACACGCACCACCTCTCTAAGCAAATGGCAGAGAGGACTGGCTCCCTTAGGGATGTGGCTGACTGTTCTTCTGACCCAGTTACCCGGCTCCACCCCTGTACTTGCAGCAGCCGGCCTGAAATTGCCAGCCCAGCCCCAGCGGCTTTAGAAGGGCTCTACCCCAGCGATTACCCTCACAGGGTGCGTGTGTGCAGTGGGTGGGTGTATTTATACTTTGAGGGACATCCTAACTCAGGGTGTCAGTCAAGCAAATACTTCAGGTCTGTTTTCCACTTCCACGTGTCTCACTTTGGAACATTTAGTGGACATGGGATCAGAAAAAAGGAATGTATTCATTCAATGCGTTTTGAAATGTCTCTTTAACATTCTCAGACTTACAAGGCAAGCTGTGAGTCCTAACAGAGGCAAAAGAGCACGCAAGCTAGCTTCTCCTGGACCTGGTAAATAGGGCTGAAATGCCAGTTTCCCCATACCTAACACGGGCGTAGTCAGGACACGGGTGGTATGGAAAATAACACGGGGACCATGAAGCATGAGGCAGCCCCACCTCCACATTCTCGGCAGACAGTGGCATAAAATGCTCCCCAAGCAGCCGCTGCTCCAAACGTCATTCTTCGCATACCGAGAGAGCCGCCGCTTGGGACCTGCAGGATTTCTGCTGAATGAGGATGGGAGGGCAGGCTCTACACCTTTCAGGACAGAGGGACTAGAATCCAGAGGAGGGTATTGTGAGCTGGGCATGTGGGCACATCTGCGATCCCAGCACTTGGGAGGCTGAGGAAGCAGGGTTATTAGTTTGAAGCCGGCCTGAGCCACTCATTGAGATCCTTCTCTCAAAATGCTTGATGTTACTTTGATATCTCAGGCATGGACTACGGCAGCAGTGAGGCCAGGGGATCAACTATCCAGGGCTTACCCCAGTTCCTCCCCATCAGCCCCTGTGCCACTAGAGGGGACAAAAGTGTCCCCCAGCTTACATTCTTCAATATCAGGCTTGGCTTGCTAGCAGCTTCCTACAAGGCAGGAAGGAATCTCGAGTAACCTACTCAGTGTAGAAGAGATACCCCCATAAGTCAGTGACGATTCCTGATGCTAGAAAAAAAATATTGAATATTAAAATGAAAATATATTTAATGGAAAAAAATGAATATTTTTAAATATCTGTTGGTTGACTCAGGATCCCCATCTTAATGTAGGGAGTGACTTTCTGGGAGGCTCACAAAGGACCAGGTAACTGGTGGTGCTTCTCTGGGAACCACCTGTGCATTCAAGTCTCTGCTAGAATAGCACGGTCTGTGTCCAATGAGCCTCTGAGTGTGGTTTTGTCTGGATCATACTGGAAGTCCAGGATGGACCCTTTAGCAGCTCCAAGGCTAGCAGGGTGGTTGTGGCTTGGAAGTTGCTCCATACCTTCCCTGGGTCTCCCTGCTCCTGGGCTCTAACCACAAAATGGGATGTATAGCTTCTCTCTCTCCGGTCCTCCCCAGCACCTTTCTCTCGGAACAGCCTACAAGATGCCTTTCTAGTCCTAGGAAACTACCGACTAGGCGAAGACGTGAAAGCTACTCTCTGTCATGCTCTTTTTCAAATGTGTGCCCTTGTTGTCTTAAGAACCTGAGATGGGCCGGGCGGTGGTGGCGCACGCCTTTAATCCCAGCACTTGGGAGGCAGAGGCAGGCGGATCTTTGTGAGTTCGAGACCAGCCTGG
>JAQHUG010000318.1:1489922-1507422 GCA_028555095.1 Dicrostonyx torquatus
CACGGCCTGAACACGTTGCTGCAGCCGCATTGCTCTCTGTTGGGCTAGCCGTCCTCCACGGCCTGAACACGTTGCTGCAGCCGCATTGCTCTCTGCTGGGCTAGCCGTCCTCCACGGCCTGAATATGTTGCTGCAGCCGCATTGCTCTCTGCTGGGCTAGCCGTCCTCCACGGCCTGAACACGTTGCTGCAGCCGCATTGCTCTCTGTTGGGCTAGCCGTCCTCCATGGCCTGAACACGTTGCTGCAGCCCCTCTGCCTGCTGTGGCTTCTTCCTTAGGTTCTTGATCTTGGCTTTCTCTGCGGTAGCAGCTAGAAGGGCGGCCTGGGAGCCTTGGAGAGGCCTTATCGAGAGTCCTGCTCAAGGCCTCTGCCTCCTCTCCTGCTGGTGCCTCCTCCTCTCCTGTTCCAGGTTGCCTTTGGCTGTCTTGGAGAGGTCTGCTTCATCTCCTTAAGGTCTGGATGGGGTGGCAGGTATGGTGGCCTCAGGGCTCAGGCCTGGGGGGAAGTTCTGATTTACTCTTGGCAAACTTCCCATACTTGTTTTCACAGATTAGGACTTCCTCCTGGGGCACTTATCCTTTGACCCTCTGCTGCCATACCAGGTCCCTTCAGGTCTCTGTGTTGAGGCGACATCCTTGCCTAGGTTACCTTGTCTTGATCCCATCCTCTGGCCTTGATGGTGTCCAAGGGTGCAGTAAAAAAGAAGGGACCTGTTTGAAGATGCCTACCCCTGTCCTCATAGCCTCAGGGGTGCTCATATTCCATGACCGAGTTGGGTGGGCAGCCCTCACCAGTCTCTGCCCTAGCTAGTTCTTGAGAGAAAGAAGCAAGGACTGGACAACTATCATGAGACATGTCAAGTCTAGGAGAGTCCCTAGAGGAACGCACAAACAGGAGAAATGACCCTCACTGTGTCCAGGCTTATGTTCTATTGAAATGGGATCAAGAGAAGGATCAAGTGTCAAGGGTCAAGGGAAGGCCTGCTTCCCTGGAGCCATGCTCTGGGAGGCCTCTGTCTCTATCCTGCTCTATAGCCTTTTCCCTATGACCTTTGCCCTATGACCTTTGCTGAACCACTATCTGTTGAGATATGAGGAACTCTGAGGAGGGTGTAGCTCTGGCTGCTTTATGATGAACTTCTCGGCCTGACTAGGGTGCTCCACAGCCCCTCTGGCCCTGATAACTCATGAACCAAGAATGGGGCAGGGAGGAGGGACTCAAGATATGGAGAAGGACTGAGCCAGCAGGTGGGTTGAACAATGATGTAGATGGTGGAATGGGGGAGAGAAGGTTGTTGTCCTTGGTAACTGAGGTCATGATGAGTTAATGAACTCAGCCACTAACAGCCTAGGCATACAGCTTGTGCTGAGCTACCATGACCCCCACTCTTCAGTTTCCTAACCCCTGTGGGCTAGACCTTCTGTTTCCTCCTTGGCCTAAGAACATCCTGGGGTAACGGTAGGCTCTAGGAAAGAAGAGAGGCAGTATTTAAGATGTGCCACCCACAGGACAGAACCACACAAAACTCTCCTAAGAATGACACCATTTGGTCCTCACAGTACCCCAAGAAGTAGGTTTACTGTTCCTACTTCATGGATGGGAATGTTGAGGATACCCTCACTTGAGCCTAGGTGTTGGAGAGCCTGGACGATCTAGTAGAGTCAACTACATTTGGGGTCCTACATCACCCAGAAGACCTGTGTTTCCAGATCCTAATTGTCTGTTGTTAGACCTCAATAGCAGTCGCCCTGGGCACACAAGACCACACTCTCACAAAACCCAGTTTCTTTCCCATCCTCCTGCCCACTATTGTCCTCTACCTGGGTTTCCCATGAGGGTCTCTAAGGACTGCAAACCAGTCTTTCTACCCTAAACCCTAGCTGCTCTCATGGTCTGAAATGCAGGTTCCAGGGATAAATGTGGGCATCTCAGCAAGTCAACAGGCGTCCTGGCCCCACTCCTGCCATGGTGAACTGGTACAGGACGGGAGGCTGGCTCCTCTCAAACAGAGAAACGGTCCATGGAGGACTCACCACTCGGGAGTCCACGGATGGCACCATGAGCTCACCTGGTTTTTCTTTGGAAACCACCAGAGACATTGACGCCCTGTTATCAACAAAGCTGGGGAAAGGGACCCAAGGCAGCAAGGCCATGGTTCTATTTGCCAGCAAGAGCACCCGCGGGTAGGGAGTGCACACCCAGCCCCCAGAAGTGAGGAACAGAAGGTGTCTGAGGAGGGAGGCTCCCTGGCTACCAAGACTGAGAAAGGGCCACATTTCTTCTTTTTAACAATGGCGGAAGGGGGTGAGCGGGTGGGGTGGGAGAAGGCAAGAGGCCGGCTGCCTTCCCAACATTCTGCCTTCTTTGCAATTGGTGGAAACTACAGATTGGCATCAGCTTTCTTCACACAATAGATCTAGAGGTTCAAAAGCGCTAACACAATGACTTTTATATATTTAGAAATAGCTCCACCCCCACCCCCAAAGTTGAGCATTTGTTTCTGTAAAAATAAATATGTGGCAAGAATGCCGCACGGCTTCCTCGCATACAGGTGACTCTTGTGCAAGCCGCCTGCCCACCTGCGTGGGTGGGGACCTGCCCACAGCTGTCACCCCCGGCTCTTAACTCCTCTGGGCACACCCAGCTCATTAGGCCACGGCCACACCCAGCTGCCCCACTCCTGGTTGAACCAGAATGCCAGGAGCCTAAGGCGGCCCCTTGAACTCCAAACAATGGGCTATGCTGTAGTTAAACAGGGCCCAGGGCCTCAGGCCCCAGAGAGCTGGAGCTGGCCCTGGGATCCTCCCTCACTGTGTCAAGAAGAGGCCTTTGGGTCTTGCAAGATGACCTGGCCCCCTGTGCCTCACTGGGGGCCACAAGTGGCCAGATGCCACATTGGGAGTGAGACTGAGTTCTACATAGTAAAAATAGACTGTCTGGGGCTGCCTCCCTGGTGGAGGGTGAGGAGCAGCAGACATTATCTCACCCCTGCTCAATGTCTCCCCAGGGCAGGTAAGGGATGGGACTTGTTCCTGCTTTATAACTGGGGTTCTCAAACAGAGAAGATGGGACAGGCGGAGAGGAAGTTGTTAAGCTCAGCCCGGTACCTGTTTTCTACATGGAAAATACCTCTGCTGGCCAGACCACTGCCCCTGTAATGCAGGACCGGCCCTTGGAGTAAAATGTATCTTGACATCACAAACACACACACACACACACACACACACACACACACTCAGGCCTCTGCGCTATCCCCTTCCAGGGTCACCACACCCTTGTCTCCCAAAGCCCTTTGGGCAGGGTCCCCTCCTTTGTGGCACTACCATCCTTGAGGCACTGTGTGGCATGAGGAAGGACTGAGTTCCTGGCCCAACCCCATCTGGGAAGTGCATCTCCCAGGCAGGCCTGCTAACTCAGGACAAACCGGATTGGGGCTAGGCAGGTGGTGACACACTGCTATTTGTAGAAGCTCCTAGGCTTTGCTCCATGACACTGGGAGGTGAGGGTGGCAGCCACCGCTGCCTAGTCATGCGACTGTTCGGTAGGCCAGCCTAGGGTTATAGATGGCAGGCTAAGAGGCATAGAGTCTGTGGAGAGAGCCAAAAAATGCCAGAAAGAGCCCTCATTTAGACAAGAGAGGCAACGGCCTGAGTTCAACCACTGACTGAGGCAGGGCCGCCCTGACCTTGTGTATTATGGACGGGGCTACATGGAATGAGATCCTCTTTCTTCATGAGCCCTCCATTGTCACGAGGCTGTGTTCCCTGGCTCCCAGTCCCTACTTGTGTCTCTCAATAAAATCTACGCTAATTGGGGATGAGAATTTATTCTAAATTAGAGGCTGAGCAGGGGGTGATGGTGGTGGTGATGAGCAGCAGCTGTGAACCTTCAGGGCAGGTATCCTTGGGGCCTCAAGAGAGGAGAGAGGAAGAGAGAGGCAGATGAAGAGCCCAGAGAACCAGTTCCAAACCCATCTCATGGGGTTGGCCCCATTCACCCAGGTGTTCAAAGCCAGGGTGGAACACTTGGGCTCAGAGTTCTCTCCTAGAGACATGGCAGGGAGACCTTAAAGAGATGGGTGACAAAGATGGGAAGAGTGAGCACTGTCCTTGGGGGCCTCAGGGTACCAATGTCTTCCTCAAAGCCAATTCTGTGGCACACAGTCATCCCTTAGAAGGGCCCATGACAAAGGCATTCCTATAAGCTCCTTTATTTACCATTCAACCTGGTTAATTATTTGCAGAGTGCATCTGTATTTTTGTTTACAAAGTATTTTTCACACTCGTGATGCCATTTGAGCATCATAACATCACAACAGAAATGTCTCCATTCATGGCAAGCTAAATGAAGTTCAGTGAGCTCGAGCCACTTGCTTTAGGATTCTATCGTCAGCTGCTACAACAAAATGCCTGACGAAGGCAATGTAAGGGAAGAAAGGTTTCTTTTGGCTTAAGGTTTGAAGGTACAGTCTGTTGTGGCTATGGCAGAGAAGGCAGGGCGGTGAGGGTGGCTCTAGCTGAGGCAGCTGGGGCTCAAGGTAGCTGTTCACACAGCTGCCACACTGCTGGTCCTCCGTCTGCTTCCGCCTCTTCAGTCTGTTCGGGAATCAACTGTTGAGATTTTGTCAACTTGACGTAAACTAGAGTTACTTGGGAAAGGGGATTCAGTAGAGGTATTGCCTATGTCGGACTGGCTAGTGGGCTTGTCTATGGGGTGTTTCCTTGCTTTCTGACTAGTGTGGGAGAACCCAGCCAACTGTGGGTGGTACCAACCATGGGCAGGTAGTCCTGGATGCTATAAAGTAGGTTGAGAGAGCTGGGAGGAGCAATCCAGTAAGAAGCATTCCTCCATGGTCTCTGCCTCGGTTCCTGCTTTCAAGTTCCTGCCCTGACTTCTGTCAGTGATAAACCGTCACCTGAAAGTGGAAGATCAAACTAAACTCCTTCCTCCCCAAGCTGCTTTTGGCCATGGTGTTTATCACAACAACAGAAAACAAACTAATATATCTGGGGTAGTTCTTCCATCCTGTTACAACTTTCTAGAAACCCCTCACAGACACGTTCAGAAGTGTGTCTCCTAGGTGGATCTCAGGTCTACCCAACACGACAGTGAAGATCCACCATCATATAATCCCAACCAGGATGTGGTAAAAGCCAGCCATGTGGTGGATAAGTACATTCTAGCAGACACCGTATCCCTTTCTCCAAGACTGGAGACCTGGAAACACTCCACCAGGGTCCATACAGTGGGGTGAGGCTCTGTCATGACAAGGCTATGAAGTCCACTCTCAGAGGGGCATACAAACTGGCCATGTGGTTGTCCCATGCCCATGTGGGGGTCCATAGAAGCCCAGTACAGCTCTCCCCAGTTTGTGTAGCACTCTGCTGCAACACTTCATGGTGAGCCTCCTGTGAGGAAGAACGCCATCACCTGCCTTCAGACACCTGAAAAGCCACGGAAGCCAGTAGTCATCTGTGAACCAAGCAGGAAGCAGATGGGTCAGAATAAGGACAGCTCGCTGGTCACAGGACCTGCCTGAGGATGTTTCGGGCTGCTTCCCCTCCATGGGATAGTTCAAACAAAGACCGAGAAACATTGTGCCTGGGAACGTTGTAGAGGAAATTCAATCGTGCACAGGTGAGTGGGAGGAACTGGGATGTGTGGTATTCATGAGTCTTCATACCAACAGTCTATGCCTAAAAGGAAACCTTTTTCTTCTGTTTGAGCCCCTGCTGTCTTTCTGTGAGGGCTATCCTGGAGCCAAATAGAGCCACTCCTGCCTATCCTCTTTGGTTAAGAGACTGAGAATAGAGATGAGCTCCAGAGGCACAGGCAGGAGGATCTCTGTGAGTTCAAGGCCAGCTTGGTCCACAGAGTGAGTTCCAGAACAGCCAGGTCTACACAGAGAAACCCTGTCTCAAAATAAAACAACAACAACAAAAAGAATAGAAATAAAAAAACAGGTCCACAATGGAATAGTGTTTAGTGTGCGTGTGCGTGTGTGTGTGTGTGTGTCTGTGTGTGCACGTGCGCATATGCACTGCTCTCAAGCTCTGGCAAGCTGGGCTGACATGGAATGTACTTCTAAAGCTGGATTCCTCTGAGGGAAGGGTGCTCTGGGGCAACCATTTTCTGTCAGATAACTGGGACATCTCCACAGATTGGCCAGCCAGTCAGAGAGCTGCCTAGGCCTTGAGAGTAACTGTGCCCTTTGCCACCATGACCAAAATGAGCGGTTAGGCTGGGCAGATGTTAGTCTGGCTTGGCCAAGGTTACTGGCCAGCCATCTGCCTACAGGACTCAGTTGGCCAGGTCACTGAGTAATCATCCTTCCTATGCAATCTTGCCCGGCCAGATCTTTCTTGTTGAGAAGCATTCTCTTGAGACATGGGAACACCTGGAGTGTTGCAGGATATTTACTCGCACTGTGAACTCCAAGACTGTGTTAATAAAATTAGGCTTGTAGCACAGGGGGTGTAACCAGCGGCAAGTTGACAAGAATTAGCCATAGAGAGTACAGAGGACCCAGAGAAACGAATAGAGAAGACACACAGGAAGGAGTAGGGAGGGACTTAGAGACTCTCAGTCTTTTTGGTCAGGTGGAGAGAGACACACTTGCCAGGTCTCTGGTAAAAAAAAAAAAAAAAAAGTCAGCTGATCACTCCTCCTCCTCTGCTTCTCTGATCCATCGGGGGTTTTACCTCAATATCTGCCATCCAAGTCTTTATTGGTAATAGAACAACTTAGATAAAAGCAACACTGGAGTTCAGAATCCGATGTTTGGATGGAGAAACTTGACGGTAGCATCCCAGCACTGTCCGTGACACGTCACGTTGGGTTACATGACAGCAGATCAGATCACTCTCCTTGTGGATGCGTTGAACGGTGAACAGAGAGGAGGGGACTCCATTCCCCCCAACCCTTCTGTTCCCACCTCATTTTCTGCTTAGTGTCTGATTTTCCTCCTCCACAGGCAAACGTGACCGACCATGGGGTGGTGAATGACTAAATCCAGCTTGGTGCAACCTGGCCTATGTTGCAAGAGTCCTGGAAGCCATTCCCTTCCGTAATAAATACCTATTGAGCTCCTCTGCACCCCAACCCCCCTCCCCAAACAAAAACAGGTCAGAATTAGGTCTGGTGGCACAAGTCTGTGATTCCTGGGAGGCTGGGGCAGGAGGAGCACAAGTTTAAAGCCAACCTTTTTTAAATTAATTAATTGATTTTTTTTTTTGGTTTTTCAAGACAGGGTTTCTTTGTGGCTTTGGAGCCTGCACTGGAACTAGCTCTTGTAGACCAGGCTGGTCTCGAACTCACAGAGATCGGCCTGCCTCTGCCTCCCGAGTACTTGGATTAAAGGCGTGCGCTACCACCGCCTGGCTTAATTAGTTGATTTTTTTAAAAACAATCTTTTCTCATTTTGCATACTAATCCCTGTTTCCACTCCCTCCCCTTCTCCCACTCTTCCCACCTCACCCCCTCCCCATCCACTCTTCAGAGAGAATAAGGCTTTCTATTGGGAGTCAACAAAGTCTAGTACATCACTTTGGGGCAGGACCAAGGCTCTCCCCACTATATCTAGGCTGAGCAAGATATCCCTCCAAAGAGAATGGTCTCCAAAAAGCCAGTTCAAGCACTGGGGATAAATTCTGGCCCCACTGCCAGTGGCCTCTGCCATACAACTGTCCCAGCCATACAACTGTCACCCACATTCAGAGGCCCTAGTTTGGTCCTATGCAGGTTTCCCGGCTGTCACTGTCAGGCCAGGGTCAGTGAGCTCCCACTAGCTCAGGTCAGATCCACCTTATAAGGCAAGTACAGGCCTGTTTGGTCACATTAGTAAAAGCCTGTTCCATTGTTTTGAAAGATTTAAAAAGGGCCAAAAGGCCTGGCGCTGTAGCTCAGTGGTGGAGTATTCACTTAGCCTGTGCGAGGTCCCGGGTTTAATTCCCAGCACTGAAGAGAGGGAAGGGAGGAAGAGTAAAAGAGGAAGAGAAGATAAAATTCCTGGACATGACTCAGCTGCTTACTGAGCTGTAAATTTTGCCAAGAAACCTAACAACTGTGTGACTTGGTTTCCCTTCTGGATTCTACTTTATTAGGTTGTTGTAATAATTGAATAAGATATCCATACAGAATAAGCAAAATTGCTCCCCTTAAAATTCATATGCTGGGAGCTAGAGAGATGGTTCAGTGGTTAAGAGCACCAACTGCTCTTCCAGAGGACCCAGGGTTAATTCCCAGCACCACATGGAAACTCACAACTGTGTGTAACCTCAGTTCCATGGGATCTGACACCTTCACATTGTCACATAGACATACATATAGGCAAAGCACGAATGAACATAAAATAAATTATAAAAAATTCATACGCTGAAATATTAACCCTCAGTAACTCATGATATAATGATGTTTGGAGATAAGATCTTTCAAAAAGATAATTAAGTGAAAAGGAAGCCCTTCGGGTTGACCCTAATCCAAGATGATTTATGTGGGGGGAGGAAGAGAATAATTGGGAACCCACACAAATACAGAGAAAGACCACGAGATAGTCGTGAACAGGCAGCTATCTGCAAATCAAGACAAGAAGATCTAGAAGAGCCCTGCTCACACCTGACCACGGATTTCCCATCTGCAGAACCACGGAGAGATGAATTCCATGGCTTGAGTCCTTAGCAGCAGCCCTAGAAGACTAATATTCCACACGAAGTGCCATAACATACCTGAATATGGTATTCAATTGATACTAACAGCTATAATAAACATTACGTTATCTTAGCACTGCCTGAGATTCCTGTTGCTGCCATAACACATTACTGAGAATATACGGGCTCCTAAGTCTGCAGCTGTACTCTGTAGTCACTGGGCTAACATCAACATGTCATCAGGCTGTCTTCCTTCTGGGGGAACCATGGGAGCAGCCACATCCTTGCCTCTTCCAGCATTATAGGCTGCCTGCATGGCTTGGCTGGTGACCTCCTCCCATAAGCCCAACAGCAACCATATTCAAAGGTGTCCTTCTTTGGTTCTCTCTTATAATGACATCAGATTCACCCAGATAATCTAGGACCACTTCCTATGTCAGGAGCCTTAATCCGATCAGTCAAGTTCCTTCAGCCATGTAACATGACAGTCACAGGTCTTCAGGAGCAGAATGGTACATGTTTGGGGGAACACTGTGCTGCTTGTACATAAATATTATCATAATGTGTGCATGAGACAGGGTCTCACTAAGAAGTCCAGGTTGGCCTTGAACTCATGGAAAAGAGGGAAAACTAGGACGGGGTGAATAGCACAAAGCATAAGGGAATGTCTACATGAAAGCATCATAAGGGAAAATATCACAGCAGCTATTATTTTTGTATGTTAACTAAAAATTAAGTTAAAAAAGAAAATGCATAGGTTTTATGAAGGGGGAAACAAAAAAAGGAGGAGAGTTAACTGGAAAAGGTGGAGAGAATGGGGGGAGGGAGGGAGAGAGAAATAGCATTAGGGCTGTTTGAAAAAACCATGAAGAAATATACTATTTTATGTTTATGAAAATAACTATAACATGTATGTTATATATTATATATAACACACACATATATGTACTTGGGGTGATGACGATCTCCCCCAAAGTAGAGACTAACAGACACCCCAGTGCCAGACATGTGAAACCTCTCCTCCAGTTGTCGGTCAGGTGAGTCGAAGATATTTCCAAAACAATATCCACTATTGCAGCTGCCCTTGGTCGCCTTCCAGAACTTGAAGGTAAGAACTTGTTGCTAAAGACAACGCGGCTTTGGACACAGGACTTGGAGGATCTGACCTGGATCTCATGCTTATCCAACAAGCTATGCTAAGGGAGAGTAACCATCAACGGTCCTACCCAGCTAAAATGTCTAAGCTAGTGATAAAGCCACGGCAAAGAGCAGCCCCACAAGGCCTCTCAAGATGCAGTAATGGTACTTACAGCCAAAGCTTTCTAAATGGATTTCAGGTTCCTTCAGTAGGAAGGGATGTGTGGTACCATAAACCTAGTCAGCTCCTTGTGCCTGATGGGTCATGGGCCAAGAGGAGCAGCTGCTTTCCTAAACGAGACCAATTTCTAACCACATTCTAGATACATCTCCTTGTACTTATGGATACGTGTGTGCAAGTCTTACCCCTCATCAAAGAAACTTAGTTCCGAAGCAGATAAAGACTGCTAGGCTATCCAACCCCAGCTGATACACCTACACCCAAGGTTCAGTGGACATCTCACAAGAGGGGATGGATGAGTTTGAGGCCAGCCTGGTCTACAAGAGCTAGTTCCAGGACAGATAGGGCTGTTGCGCAGAGAAACCCTTTCTCAAAAAAGCCTAAATAAATAAATAAATGAGGGGATGGACTGGTCGTAAGCACCCGACAACCAGGATATCTGCTGTGAGATAGTGTGCCCTACCCACGAAATCTAGAAATATGTAGCCGTCTAACCAAGACCTATGCAATGACACCAGCAGTTGACATGCCATCGTAGATGGAGTAAAATCTCACAAGGTCCTGCCCAGTGCCACTAGAGCTACAGGCAATTAACGGCTACCGAGAGAGGGGAAATCAGTCTTCTCCAAGGAGCTCCCTGATAGGTGATGTGATCCCCCGTGACCAGCCCTAAACACATACATATGAGCAACACCAAATAGACTCACCAGGCTATATTTATTTATGTCTCTCTCTCTCTCTCATGTGTGTGTGTGTGTGTGTAACAGGAACTAAATAAAAAGAGGACATGAATTTGAGAGGGAGTGGAAAAGAATGATGGAAATTATGAAAATACAGGCTCACATATGAAATTGTCAACAAAAATAAATCTAAAATCACAGAAAGAAAAATACTAACAAATACATACTCTAGTATTTTGGGGAGAAAAAGCCAAGATTTACATTCTTGTTCTTTTTAATTTTTTTTTCTATTTGGTACAAAGATTTACATATCCCAGGTGGGCCTTGAACTTGCATATATTTGTGGATTATAATATATATGTATACGCACATATTTGTTTTTTGAGACAGAGTTTCTCTGTAGCTTTGGAGCCTGTCCTGTAACTAGCTCTTGTAGACCAGGCTGGTCTCGAACTCACAAAGATCCGCCTGCCTCTATCTCCCAAGTTCTGGGATTAAAGGCAAGTGCCACCACTACCTGGCATTTATTTTTTTAAAGGCTACAGCACACGGTATTCCCAAGCGGTTTTTCCATCCAAGTACTAACCAGGCCTGCCCCTGCTTAGCTTCCAAGAGCAGACAAGATCAGGCACATTCAGGGCAATATGGCTGTAGACAAAGTATATAATTTCTAAAATTTTTTAAAAATTATCCAAATTTTTTAAAAAGAAGGCACCTATCCATCCCTTCCATGTCCTCTTAGGCTAGGGCTAGAACCTGAATCCATGGTAGCAGAAGCATTCTAAAAACTGTGGGCAGAGCCCTGTGGTGGCTGGACAGGGGACCCAGTGTCTGGGAGACCTCAAAGGTCTTTGAGGAGGAAGCAATTCTGTAGACTTCTTACAGATAAAGAAGATCAAGGAGAGGAGGAGCAATGTCAGTGACCCCAGCAGGCCAAACGCAGTCTGTCTGTCTTTCATCTGAGTGTGGGTGCTCCAGAGTAGATGCTGGAAGTGGGAGCCGTGGACAGGCTGTGCCAGCCCCAGGCAAAAGCAAATATACACACACAAAAAAAAAATGACAGCATGCACCTGTTGAGAGGCCCTGTGCCCACTGGGTGTGTAGGTCATTTCTTCTTAGATACAAGTGAAATTGGGTGGAGGTGGGGGTACAGAAAAAAGGGCTTGGCTGGATATGGAAGGGCATGAAATAAGGTGGCTGAGGAGATGGGGTAGGGTACTGCTCTGGGATTGTCCAGGGTACACAGGCAAGGAATGAGGAAGCAAGCAAGAAGGGCCAAAGCTGGTGGCAACACCCTTTCACCTACCCCAAATATACACAAGATATGTCTGGGACTTCTCGTCCCTCCATTTCCCACCTCAGCCCCACTACAGATCCAAGGAACAGGAGATACCAAAGAGCTGCCTGGTGGCTTGACCCCAGACCTGGTGCCCCAGGGCAGGCAAGGCATCTCCAAGTGGTGATCAGCACAGCTGGCCACAGACCAGATCCAGAACATCCTGGCAGTACCCTTCAAGGTTAAGTATACAAGCTGGAGTGGGCGGGGCCTGACGTAGGGAAGGTAGGGATAGGGCTTCAATCCACAGCCCTCCACTTCATGTGGGCTTAAGTCTGTGTCTGCCAGTTTCAGGCTATGTGACTTTGGACGTAGCCTCTCTCTCAATTTCCCTGTCTCTCACTGAGTTGATGATGACAGCTATAGTATGTTACAGTGTGTGTCATGCTGGTGCACAGTAAAGCCATCTAGGTTCTGGTGGGTATTCTTTGTGGATCCTCTGTAGGTCTCCTAGCTGGGCCTGACTGATGAGGTCATCTTTGGGCGTCCCTCAACAGATCACCTGCTCACACTTACACCAGGGCAGCGCTCAGCACAGGAGTGATGTCATGGGCGGTGGTGATGGGGTTGGTAGCTCTACATGGTGGTAACTGTGGCCCTGAAGGAGAGTGTGGGCCAAGCAGAAGCAGGAGCCTCAGAGCAGTGGACACCCTGTCAATGAGATCTGCCTAGGGCACAAACAACTGGGCCACCCTGCTAGTCCTAAAGACCCCGCCCAGGTTAGTGGGTCAGAGATGGCTTAACACAGGCAGAGGTATCTATCACATGCTCAGGGGTTGTTGGGAATAGATCTGTGTTCCAGGCATGTGAGCACCTGGAGTTCAGAATCTGGTATTTGTGGGGAGAAATTTGACGGTAGCACCCCAACACTGTCCATGGGACCTCCCACACTAGGATTACACAATAACCAATGGATATGCATGGTGCTAGCTTTTCATGTGTGCTGGGGATCCAGATACAGATAGTCATGGCTGTGCAGCTGGTGGCTTACCATCCCTCCAGGCCTAAGAGACTTAATTTTTAAAAGCAGTTTTAAGTTCACTGAAAACCGGACACAAGTATAGAGTCCCCGGCCCCAAAGATACAATCCCTACTGTCAAACTCCTGAGCAAGAATGGCCAGTTAACGCCGGGCGGTGGTGGCACACGCCTTTAATCCCAGCACTTGGGAGGCAGAGGCAGGCAGATCTTTGTGAGTACGAGACCAGCCTGCTTGGTCTACAAGAGCTAGTTCCAGGACAGGCTCCAAAGCTACAGAGAAACCCTGTCTCGAAAAACAAAAAAACAAACAAACAAAAAAAGAATGGCCAGTTACTTAAATCTGCCAGCCCAGATGATCCTCATTGTCACCTACAGCCTGAAGCCCATATCAGGACTCACTCTGGGAGCTGTATTCTCAAGGGCTTTGACAACCGAGTAAAGTCGTGTGTCTACCATCGCATCGTCCAGAATAGCTTCCCCATCCTGAAAATCCTCCCCACTCCTCCAGGCTCCCTGGACCTCCCCCAGCCCTGGAAACCACTCCTTCTTCTACTGTCTCCATATTTTTGCCATTTCCAGGATATTATGTAGTTGTAGTCACCCAACATGTAACCCCTTCAGAGCTGCCCCATCACTGGGACAGAAGAGCTGGCCAAACAATTTTAAGGTAAGGGTTATTTCGGTCCAACATTCCAAAGAAGGCATGGTGGCAGTGGCTCCGTGGAAGTGAGAGTTCGCCTACACACACACACACACACACACACACACACACACACACACACACTCACACAGGCAAAGGTAGTTCATGCCAGTTGCTTGTTATGTGCTAACAATGAGGATGCAGAAAGCTCAGATGGAGCCCAGTCAGGCTACAATTGTGCAGGATACAACCTAAGACTATGACACCAACCTGGGACCAAGTGTTCAAGCTTGTCAATTTATGGGGACATCTCACCTGCCAATCAGAATACTCCTTCCATTAGAAATATACACTTAGGCTTCCTCCGTGATCTTTCATGGCTTGATGGTTCATATGTGGTAAGCAGTGGATAATATTCCATTGCCTGGATGGTTCACTTTATTTATTTACTCATCATCTACTGAAGGCCATATTGGTTACTTCCAAGTTTGGGCATTAATTTGGGCAGAAGTAAAACATTGGTGCAAGCCAGGCATTGATGCCAGCACTTGAGTGGCAGAGACAAGCAGATCTCTGTGAGTTCAAGGCCAACCTGGTCAACACAAGGAGTTCTAGGATAGCCAGAGCTGTGTAGACAAACCCTGTCTCAAAACAAAGCAAAAATTGGGAGCATCTATTTTTTGTGCGAATATTAACTTCCTTGGGTAAGTACAAGAAATGTGACTGCCGAGTTGTGTGGTAAGAGTTTGTTTAGTGCTGTACATGCTCACAGAATCTTCTAACATGGCGGTAGCACCCACATCCTCGCCAGCAGTGAGATCAAAGTGATTTAATGGAGACCCCCTGGCCATTAGCTGCAGCAGCAAGTCCACAGGCAGAACCTCTATTTCCATACTTGGCAGCTGCTGCTTGGCCACATTCGTGTCCTCAAGAACATTCCCATCTACCGCGACCTTGAGAGTTAGGTCCTGGTGCAGCTCACTCAACTTCCTCTCTTGCCAGCTCTTCTAGTCCCCATCCTGCTGTGACAATAGACACTGTGACCGAAAGGAACCCAGGTGTATTGGTGAGGGAAGCCAAGGCAAGAACTGAGGCAGAGAGCACGGAGGAACACCGTTTACTGACTCACGTTGGCCTCACACTCAGCTCTCTTACACTTCCTGGGCAAGGGGAAGCGTGGCCTACAGTGGGCGGGGCCTCCTACATCAATAACTAAGAAAATGTCAAACAGACATGCCCGAAGGCCA
This sequence comes from Dicrostonyx torquatus, assembly GCA_028555095.1. Taxonomy (NCBI): domain Eukaryota; kingdom Metazoa; phylum Chordata; class Mammalia; order Rodentia; family Cricetidae; genus Dicrostonyx; species Dicrostonyx torquatus. Next base: position 1,504,770 of record JAQHUG010000318.1, read on the forward strand.
AGCCGATGGAGGCAATCCTTAACTGAGGTTGCCTCTTCCCAGGGGTGTCATTGACACCCAGCAGCGGTCAGTGGACTTGTGACTGCTCATGTCGGTGGTCAGCTTGGCACGCAAACACGTGGTCCAACTTGGAAAAAAAAATCATGTAGTCTTTAAAAAATGTCAACCCTTGAAAAGTTCAAGTTTTCTTTAAAAACCCAAAGTCTCTTAACTGCCTTTAAAATCCAAAATAAGCTACGTGGTTTCTTATCCAAAGAGGGAAGAATGGGAGTACAGCTACAATCAGATCAAATCAAGACAAAAACCCAGGCATGTACACAGCACCCAGCGAGCCTTCGTGGGTATGCTATGGAAGCTCTTACTGGGCCGTGCCCTGACCCGCACTGCCCGTGCCCTGACGCGCACTGCCCGTGCCCTGACCCGCACTGCCCGTGCCCTGACCCGCACTGCCCGTGCCCTGACCCGCACTGCCCGTGCCCTGACCCACACTGGCTTGTGTCCAGGTGTTCAAGCTTCACTGTACCCAGGTGCCACCTGAAGCCCTTGTCCCCTTCAGAGCAGCCCCAGGCAGCCCCAGACTCTGAGGAGTCATTAGGACCTGGTCAGTCAGTGACTGCAGGAGAAAACAACAAACCCCTTTTCGCTGTCCTTCCTCCTTCTTCCCCCTTCCTTCTTCCACTCTCCCTTCTTCCCCCTTCCTCATTCCCTCTCTCCTCCCTTCTTCCTTCCTGTCTTCCCTCCTTCCTTTTTCCTTCCCTTCTTTTTGAGGAGGAATTTAGATCGTCCGTTTTCAAGCAAATAATTCGGCAGCATTTAGCACACTTGTAATGCTGTATAAATGTCTAGTTCCATAGGCTCTCATCATCCCTGAAGAAAACCCCACAACCATTACAGCCTTCCTTTCCCTCCCCCCAGTCCAGGCCCTGGGAACTGCCCATCTGCCTTCTGACTTTCTGAGTTTACCTATTCTCATAACAGATTGAATGGAGTCTTACATCACGTGCTCTTTCTATGTCTGGAGCCAAGCATTTTCCTTGGATCCCTAAGGGAGAAAAAGATCAGGAACCTCTCCACCTTTGCCCTCTTCCCTGTCCTCTGTCCCCCTCCTCCGTGTCTCCTACCCACAGTGAAGTGGCCTGGATCACATAGCTATGTTATTTCTCATTTTTTTCTCATCCCTAGAATAATCCTTTGAAAGTTCATAGATTAGGCCAGCAAACTCTTCATGGCAGATGGGGTTAGTGACACAAGCCTTTAATCACCATTGTTGTGTAGGCTGAGATAGGAGGAGCTCAAATTCAGGGCCAACCTGGGCCACAGATCAAGTTCAAGGCCACCCTAGGCATTTTAGTGAGACCCTGTCTCAAAATACAAAGTAAAGAGGCTGGGGATATATAGTTTAGTGGTAAAGTACTAGCTTAGTAGATGTGAGGGTGTAGGTATTAAAGCAATGTGGGAGCCAAGGGGAAAGGCAGCTGTATCTCTGGGGATTCAGATAGTCAGGAAAAGATCAGGTCCATTTTAGCTACCTGCCACCTCAGCATTGAGTTCTTGGCCCAGTTCCTAACATCTGGAATGGGGAAGAATGGACAGGCCGGCCATTCAAACAATCCATCGTCCAGCTAAAGGCTGGAGGCTGAAGAAAGGGCTATCCTGGGAAGTGGGGATAGCTAGAGACCTGTAAGCAAAAGTTCAGCCCTTCATAGACAGACAGATGGTTTAACCCAGATAAAGATGGGAGGGAGCTAAGGGGAGAAGATGGGACTCAGCTGGGCAGGACCTTGGCAGTTACATAAGGGAACTGGACTTTAAAGTAGAAAAAGGAATCCCTGACAATCTATACTGTAGAAATGCATCTTCCTATCCAGCTTGGAGATTACAGTGGCCTCCGAGGGGCCAGGCAGAGGAGGAGCTTACTTTGTTCCCCGTCCTCCTGTGGCTGATGTTCCTACAGGGAGTAGAGGGGCTTAGTACCCCTTAAGAATAATTAAGCCAGTCTTCACAAAGTGTCTAGGGCTCAGGACATCCTCCCAAGGGGTGAAATCTGGGCAGTGAGGGGAAATGGGTGAATTAAAAGGGAATACACAACCATGGGGAGGTCAGCCCTAGTTGGTACATCTACAATAAAATCCCTACACCTAAGACTCAGGGAACACTGAGGAAGAAGAGGCAGAAAGATAGGAACTAGAAGACCATGGCGTCTGCTGCACTAGAGTGTCTCCTAGAGATGATGGGGCTGCTGCACCATGAAATCTCAGCAATACGGCCGCCAAACAAGGACAGCATCAGTAGATGTACCAATGCGGGTAGAGGGAAATTCACAAGGCCCCCCCACCCCTAGATGAAGAGTTACAGAGAGGGAGAATCAATTATTTTCTAGGCGTAACCCTGATAGGTTTTCCAAGCCCAAGCGACCATCCCTACACACATATACATGTGAGCAATACTACATGGGTTCCCAGATCCCAGAGCCAAAGATGCATGGTGACCCACCTGTAATTCCAGAGCGTGAGGCAGAAGCAGGGACTCCTGTTTCTAATAGGTTAGCTAGCCAGACTAGCTAGGCTCAGTGAGAGAATATGCCTTGATATATAAAGTGAGAAGCAATTCAGAATGGCACTTCTGATGTCAACGTCCAGTCGCCATATGCCCA
>JAQHUG010000318.1:1509922-1515353 GCA_028555095.1 Dicrostonyx torquatus
ACCACAGCAGATAGAGGGAAAGTCTGTTAAGCCTTTGTTCTGGCTAGTTTTTTTTTTTTTCAACTTGACACAAGCTAGAGTCATCAGAGAGGAGGGAGCCCCAATGGAGAAAATGCCACCATAAGATCAGACTTTTGGCCTGCCTGTAGGGCATTTTCTTAATGATTGATGTGTGAAGGCCCAGCCCAGAGTAGGTGGGACCAACCCTGGACTGGTGGGCCTGGGTTCTATAAGAAAGCAGGCTGAAGAAGTCATAAGGAGCAAGACACTAAGCCGCGCCCCTCCATGGCCTCTGCCTCAGCTCCTGCCCTGCTTGAGTTCCTACCCTGACTTCCTTCAATGAACAGTGATATGGAAGTGGAAGCCAAATCAACCCCTCCTCCCCAAGTTGATTGGATCATAGTGTTTCATCACAGCAACAGTGACCCTAACTAGAACAGCCTTTTATAGAACTGTGAACTGAAGGAACTAAAAAACTAATAAAACAATGACTGTGACCTGCCATAGACTTAATGGTCTCTTAGCTAAGAACCCACGATGGGATGGGGACCGGGTGATATTCCCAGGGAAACCATTCACCAATGTCAGTTTCAGGGGTGACATTGATGATAGGGGGCCAGGAAGACTCTCCCAGAAGGAAAAGCCTGGAGACCCAGCAAGATGAACCAGAGTTCCTTGTGAGGTGCAGAAGGCTTTCTGCCATCAACCTCAGGCCCTAGACTGTTAGAGAATAAAACCTTATATGGTCAAGTGTCTGCTTATTTGGATTCTGCTGCAGCTAATCCTAGATTTGTCCCTCTGCCACAAGCTTTGAGCAAGAGCCTCCCATCAGGACTTGACATACAAGGTCTGGAGGTGCAGGCCCAGGAAACAGACCGTAAGGCCCTATAATCAGTTTGTGGCTGGGCCGTGCAGTGGGGACTGGAGAAGACTGTTGCAGGGACAGAGATGACAGCGCGCATGCTGGGAAGGTGGCAATAGGTAAGACATCTCTATTTGAAGCAGAATGGCGTGGCACTGGGATGCATTGAGGTCAAAGGACTGAGGGTGTAATAGAAGTCAAGAGAAGAAAGCCAGTGAGAAGCACACTTCACAGGAATAGCCGGGACCACACGCAGTGGCCTGGTCAAGAGCACCCAGGGTCAGACGTGTCTCTAGCATTTCATCACAAGAAAGTCCAGTGTCTGGCAATGGTGGTGGAAGTAAGACTCACGTGGGTGGAGAGGAGTGGGAGGTGAGGAAGTGGGCATCGAAGGGAAGATTAACTCTTCAGACTTGGGGGTGAAGCTGAACTGGGACATGCTTCAGTTGGTGCTAGGGAAGTTTTGTCACCTTAAAGATGGGGTCATGGGGTCACACTTGATCTTCTTTACTGCTGGTGGGAAAAGGCCTTTGGAAAACTAGAGGTCACTACCAGAACAAGGACAGGAACTCACAGAAGACGGTCCCAGCGCTGACAAAAGAGTGGGAGGTTTAGGGACCAGGAGGGACAGGAGCCGATGGATTTGTGAACGATTAGGGGAATTGAAGAGATCCCCTGCTTTTCCTGTGAAGTGGGAAATGACCTCATCTGTAGAAAGCGAGGAGGCTGGGGACAGTTTGAGAAGGGAGGAGACAGCACTGAATAGCCCTTCTGGGGAAACATAAGAGCCCTAGCCAGGAAAGCACCAACGGTGAGGTCCAGGGTGGCATGGAACTGAGCGGTTGGTGACACGGAACTGTGCGGTCCCACGCTTTTCCCTGGTAGGAAGCTCCTCATCCAGGCTTCCCGGCTGCCTGGCGGTGTCATGGTCTATGGGGTTCTGCAAATCCACCAGCATCTAAATGAATGCGTCTAATGTAGCATAATTTCTAATTGGCATTGATAATAAAAACTCGGAGTCAGCCATCAGGGGGTGAAAGCTGAAGGATGAGAGAAGCAGAGTGGCCAGCCACTAGAATTCTCACCTCTACCAAAGCTGAGACCAAAGAGGCAATCCTGTTCATACTGCATCTCAGACTGAATCCTCAGAGCTCCTGAACTCCTGTCTCCTGCCTTACATTCCTCTCTCCACCGAGTTATTATCACTCCTGTCTCCCTAGTGCTGGGATTAAAGGCATGTGATCCCAAGTGCTGGGATCACCTTTGTGTGAGCTCTGTTTCTCTTTTAGGCAGATTCAATCTCGTGTAACCCATGGTAGCCTTGAACTCACAGAGATCTGTCTGCCTCTGTCTCTCAAGTGCTGGGATTAAAGGTGTGCACCACCACTCCCTGGCCTCTGTGACTAACTAGTGGCTTAGCTCTGCACTCAGATCTTCAGGCAAGCTTTATTTGTTATAGGATATACAAAATATCGCCAACAGTCTAAAACCAAACTTGGAACCCAGGCCTCCTTCCCACTCCTATTGCCTCCTAGTTTTTCCCCCCGGAACTGGGGGTCTGGGATTCAGCCTCCCCAGGAGCACATTGCCACCCGACTCCATGGCTACAGTTCGAGGCTGTTACCCAGCTCTCTTCCCCTCCTTGCTCTCCTTTCCCACCTGTCCTACCTTTGGGCTTCCTTCATCTTCTGCGCATGACTGCAGCTGTCTCACCTCCCCTAGCCCAGCTTGCTTTCCGTTCCTGTGATAATTGCTGTGACCCAAAGCAATGAGGGGAGGAAAGTGTTTGTTTTTGCTTCCACTTCCATCTCACAGCCCGCCACCGAGGAAAGCCACGGCAGGAACTGAGAAAGAGACCACGGACGAATGCATCTTACTGGCTTGCTCTCCAGAGCTTGCTCGGGTTGTTCTTCTGGATAACCTAGGACTACCTGGCCAGGTGTGGCACCACTCACAGCAAGCACGGCCCTCCCCCCACATCCATGCGGCCAGGCATGCCTGCGGGCCTGGCTGAGGGAGCACCCACCCTCTTCTCAGGTGACTCTAGTTTGTGTCAAACTGACAAAAACCCTAACCAGCACACCCACTCCTAACTAGCTGTCACCTTTGAAGCCAAATACCTAGAAAGTAACTCTAATTTCCGCTTACTTTGGGGTTTTCAAGTTAAATACCAGTGGTTCTGGGATGTGACCCCACCCCTTAGGAAAGTCCCCAGTGATACCTGCAGCCATGGCACCTTATGCCTCTTCTCTTTTTCAGTGAACTTGTAATTTCTTGTACAAGGCATAGGCAGAGGTGCCAACATTAGGACTCCCTGATCTAGTCTATTTTCTTGGTGCAAAGGCTATGTATGCGACACAGACAGACGCTCACTACAGGAGCGCTTGCCAGTCAAAGTCTTCAAGGTCACAGCTTAAAGTTCTATGCTGGTGGTGTTAGTCTCCCTGGCCTTTTTCTCCATCCATCCCTTTTGCTCAGCTGTTTCTGGCTGCTAGGCACGCTTGCTCCTGCTCTATCTCCCAGTGACTGTCCCGTTTACCTTTGCCCCAGTCCCTTCCTCTGTACCCTCCCCCACCTGCCACAGGTCACGTTCCCTGTCCCACTGGAACTTCCTTGAGGGCCGCTTCTAGTTTTCCTGTGGAAACACTTAACTACAAAACAGAGATACTTTGTGTAATGTGTACAAGTAGTGTCTTACCCAGCTGTGTCTCAAAGTGTGCATTTTGTGGTATTTTGAGAGGACACTTAGTAAGGACACAAGCATCCCTTTGAGTGAATAAGAGAGCCTTTTCCCCTTACAGCCGACAGAACAGGAGGCGTACCCTCTTGCTGGCACACGGTTCTCTCAGGTTTACGTGAAGAAGTGTCTGTTCTCCTCAATGAACAACAAGCGTGGTTACGGGTTTGCTCCATCTTTATTTGGGAAACGAATGCTTGCCTTGTATACTGGATGAAGGTGGCGATTGTGCTTTGCCAGCATGTTAGACAGGCCACTGCGTAAGGGCAAAGGAATTCCTCCCAGAGCTGGTATTTTCCAACACCTTCAGCAACAACGTTTGTCTCCTGGGCTGAATGAGACCGTGTACGTGAAGGCATATGGAAAGGCATGAGGCCAAGGGAAGGAGGGTGCTATGTCTATAAATAACAAACCAATAGTTATTTTAGTTTATTTGCAACATGCTGGTTTGTTTTTTCCCCCCTAGTTTGGAAAATGGAATTATTGGAATCCTCAGAAATGTTACCTAAAAATAAACCACAGAGACAGACAGCAGGCTGGGGGTTGCCGGGGACAGGGGACGGGAGGTGACTGCTTAATGAACCAGGTTTCTTTCGTGGTGATGAGCCTGTTTTGGAACAAGATAAGGGCAGCGGTTGCCCCATAGTGTGGGGACACAAATGTCATGGAACTGTTCACTTTGAAATGGGTAGTTTTATGTTAAATGAATTGAAACTTAATTAAAAAGTACTTAGCACCTAATAACACCTTCCAAATAGACAAGGCTGGGCTAGTCCAGGTGTGCACAGGACCTTCAGTTCCCACCATGATGTGGACTCTGCTCTTGCTCAGGGAACGGGAGCCTCATGATCTTCCCCAGAGTGAACACTATTGGTAGCCAGCAAGGCTTGGTTTCCTCCTCTGGTTTCCACAAGGACTTTTAAGATGTTTAATTTGGTTAAGGGTCTTCTTGTTCTGGAGGTGGAGCCTGAAGCATTTTCCCCTTTCAGATGAGTAGAATTTTCCAGAGACAAGAACTCACAGACTATAAGCTTTGCTATGGCCTCTGTCCACCAGGGCCCTTCTGGAGAGGAAGGAAAGGGGCCCTGTCTACTAGGCAGCCACAGCAATTTCTCAAGGCTCTATAGGAAGGTCTGGCTACAAAGAAAGCTGAGTGGATGACTACTGGACAATTCTCTCCCTTCCTGGTGAGACAAAGGACCGTGTCCCAAGGAGTGATGAGTTGCTATCTGCAAAGGCAAGGGCATATTCAAGAGCCACAGTTTGGACCGTGTGCACAGCCGAGAGGCTGTCGGTCCATGTGGGTTCCAGTGGGGCCCTAGGAGCAGCAGGGATGGGGGTATCCATCCTTTACACATACAGCCTCATGGAAAACCCTTCACTTCAGAGATGGCAGTTGAACCCAGGGCCCAATGACTGTACTGTAATCAAAGTGAGTGCACCAGTCAACTTTATAACCAAAGTCTGTGGAACTTAACGACTTGATTTCTTCCTGATCCTAGCACTTCCTTTAAAAGGCCTTCATACATGTGGTCTCATGGCTCAAAGGGCTGGAAACCCCAGGATATAGTTTCCTAACAAAGAAAGCCTAAAAACAGGGCTGTATTCACCAGTGAAACTCTAGCTCCAGCACGAGGATTGTTCTCTTGATCCCTTTGCCAAGGCATCCTTTCTGAGGATGATTCCTGCTGAACCCCTTGTAAGTCTAAATGCTGTCTACCTATCTTGTTAAAAATCTGTGTTGGCTTCTTCCTTTCCAATTCGAATCCCCTTGATCTCCTTGTGTTGTCTTATAGCTATTGCTAGAACTTCCAGCACTATATTAAAGAGAT
>JAQHUG010000318.1:1516506-1603316 GCA_028555095.1 Dicrostonyx torquatus
GGGGGGGAGCGGGAGGGCCGGGAACAAGGGGAGTAAATGTAAATTTTTCTTGTAATAATAATAAAAAAATAAAGAAAAAAAATCTGTGTTGGAAACAGGATAACAGAGTCAAGTTATAGGGGTGGTTTGGACCAATTCAATGTAGACTTACATAAGGTAACTCCAAAACCCCCCTCATAGATGCTCTTAGATTTGAGAACCCAGTGGGGCCACCCTATTTGTTGGTTTCTTTTTCTTTTTCCCAATAAAATCCTGAATGACTGTCTGGATGTTAAAACATTTATAGCTGTACAAAGAAGCATAGGACTCTGTCTAATAAGTGCCTGCCAATCATCAGCTTCTCTAATTGCCATATGGGTAAAGAGTCGGGGATTCTGACGTATTACTGGAAGATGGAGAATGTATGGAGGAACCCAGGCCTGAGAGGCAAACTTGGAAACATCATCACGATGCCTCTCCATGGATAGTGTCACCCTTGTAGCCTACAGAACTCTGAGCAACTGTTTCCTTCATATTTACCCCTCCAGGAAAACCCATCCCACGCTCTGTCTGATTTTTTTTCCCTGTGCATCCAGGTAGAAAAGGTCACAATGAGGCCCAGTAGTGAGACTTCTAGGCAGCTTTGTTCCTCTATACCATGGTCCCACTGCAAAAGAAGTGGAGGGCTAACCCCTCCTCTTTTGTAGGTATTTCTTCCCTACCACATTGCTCTCCTCCTCCACAGGAAGGAAACTGAAGCTCAGAGAGAGAGGTTCCATGGCTTTCTCCATCAGGTACGAGAGGCAAGCATAGGTTTCAGGGTGTCTCTGACCCTCAGTCCAGATCTCCTGGGTCCTCTGAAGAGTGAGATACTGAGATTGCCTGAGGCCCACTAGGGCAAAGGCAAATGTCATCTTTTGTTTGTTTGTTTGTTTTTTTTGGTTTTTTGTTTTTTGAAACAGGGTTTCTCTGTGGCTTTGGAGCCTGTCCTGGAACTAGCGCTTGTAGACCAGGCTGGCCTCGAACTCACAGAGATCCGCCTGCCTCTGCCTCCCGAGTGCTGGGATTAAAGGTGTGTGCCACCACCGCCCAGCTTGGCATCATTTTTAGGATGTTTTTTTTTAACCAATAAATAGTCAATAACCCATTGTCATGCACTGCAGGCAATAACTAATGATGAATTTGCCTCTGGGACCAGAGATGGAGAGGAGGGAGCACAGTGGAAGATGTTCCTTGGTCACTTGGGTTTCCTAGTCTACAGAACGAGGCTGCACCATCACTGCTGAGCACTCCATGTGTGGTAGCCTGTGACTTCCCAAAGAAATCTGGAGAGGCCACACACCAAGTAGTTGTGTGTCTTAATGGTTTTCAGGACCCCTTCCTGTCTTCAATCTGTCTGACCATGACAACGGTTGAATGCATTTAATTGGTCCTTTGACACTTTCTGGGCTTTCAACAAATGCCCTGAGCTTTTGCTGGATCACATGTTGGCAGGAGTTGGCAGCTGACTGAGAACTGGGCCCTGACACAGGATGGGAAGTGGCAGGAGATACCCTCCCTGCAGCCCAAGGGTGAGGCGAGTCCCCTCCCCCATCTTCATCCACGAGGGGCCCAAGGCACAGAGGAATAGAGGAAAAGGGCCATGACAGCACAGATGGGGAAGATGGGGGGAAAAAAGCAACCACCACAGGCTCTTTGATCTTAATTCATTTTATTCTACAAAATGCTACTCAATGGAAAGTGGGAAAGCTAACAACAACAACGAGAACATAAAACAAAAATAAACCCCAAGGGAAAATAAGTTTTAATATGTTCTTTCCTCCAATAGCAGCAAGCTTCTCCCGACAAGCTTTTCTTAGTGCAAATACTGTAGGCTTGTGTCACGTACAGCACACAGAACAACACAACACGCACCACCAGAGATGCTTCCGAGCAGGGATACTCCTCAATTTTGAAAACTATACAAAGATTTTTGAGCATACGGTCCTGCCTGGAGAGTTTGACTACAGGCCCTCCCATAGGGCCATTTCACCATTACTTTAAAAACAGGGGACAAAAGGTGCCCAGAAAGGTCATTAGAATTCCCCACGGAGCCATAAAACCTTGTACAACTCATTTGCCTCCAGGGCCGAATAGCAGACTTCACTTCACGTCATCGACATATCCCAAATACAGATACACAGAGCTTGAGTTTCCGCTATATACCAAAATACGATATATACACCTCCCACTGCAAAAGGAACCCTGATACCTAGTCTTTATACAGTTGAATATTTTCTCCTCCAAAATCAAGTAACCACAAAGTAAAATAAATGGAATATTTTTTTAATCATACAGAGAAAGTTAAATTTTGAGAGACAGGGCCAGGGTCTTTCATTGTGTTCTCGTACAATGTAGTAAGATTTCTTAGCAGCCGCTGTCCCCAGAGGAATGACAATCAATCTTTAAAAACAGAACATTGGAAATACAGTTTATACAGCACAAGTCCACAAATCACTTTAAAAACAAACAAACAAAATAGAGCATCATTATCCTAAGTTAGAAAAAAGGACTGGTGGGGTGGGGGCTGAGTACTTTAATGCTATCTGTTTCTATTCAGGCTTAGAACAACACAAAGAAGATGTAAACATTTAAAATAAATAATAAAATAAATGTCAATTTCTTCTTCCCTTTCCCTTCCCATACCCTCTGTGGAAATTTGACCCAGCTCCTCCTGAACATGTTGTCAGCACTGGAAAATTACCAGCATTTGGTGAGGTGTGGTCAGGCCAAAACACCAGAAGCATGAGAAGACACCAACTTAGCAATGGGACACTTGTTTTCCTTCTTTAAAAAAAAAAAAAAACAAAGCTGCAGGAGGATCACACGCGTGGGAATACGAAAGCAAACACACACACACAAACACACGCGCGTCCCACCCCAGTCAATAAATAGTGAGATGCTGGCTTGAAGATGGATGCCAGGATGACTCGAGCAGAACGCAGCAAGACCCCTTTCCTTATGTTTAAAGAAGAAAGTCACACGCACTACATAGCCTATTGGTCCACAAATTAATTCTGAGAACTCAGGTTGCCCCTTCAGTCACCTGAGGAGCACAGGCCAGGTGGGAGGAGCCTGACGGGGGGAGCAGCCTGGGGTGGAGAGCTGCTGCTGGGGTTGAGGGATATCTGAGAACCACCAGACTAAAGACAACTCCCACCTGAGGTCTTTGAAGAAAGCCCTCTCATCTCCAAGTGGTTTTTTTTTTCTTTTTTTCTTTTTAGCCATTACTTGGGACTTCTAGAAGGGGATGGACGCTTAGTTCCATCTTACAAGAGGATAAATATAAAAGTGCCTCATAGTGCCTGGCCCACAGTGGGTGCTCATTCTGTTCCTCCCTAAAGAGGCCACAAGAATACCTGCCTAGGGAAGGAAGTCATCGTGGGAGGTAAACGGTGACACCTCAAGGAACTCTTTAATTCTCTCAGGAAAATTGGGAGAAACGAATCTGGATGCTTCACACAGCCTGTCCCTGTTCCACACTCGGAGACAAGGGGAGTCAGACTTGGGTTCTCTCTCCCTCAAGCCCAAGAAAGCACCAGCTCTGGTCAACTGTTAGCTCTGACAGTAGCATCCGGAAACTCCTCCCCCACGGAAACCAGTCGCTTGCTATTGGCTCTCCTCACTGGGGCTACTCTCTTTCCTGTGCCAGGGCTGTCCCTAGAGGGAAGGCTGTTCTCACAGAGGCTGGGTGGCCATGAGGACTGTGTTTCATGCTAGCTGATTAAGGAGTGCCTGCCCTATGCCAACCCAGAGCTGCTCACAGTCCAGCCCAAGTTCATGTCAGCTGAGGACACACATGAGATGGGACACCTTGTCTGAGCACAAAGCACCCCTTCCCTGCCCCTGCTTCCTGAACTGGAGGCAGGACAGCAAGCCAGGCGCCTACGTGTGAGTGACATGTATGGGAAGGGACTTGACAGTGAGCCAGAAGGAAGCCAACTGAGGTTCCACCTACAGTTTGGGTGTGAATATCCAGCTTTCCCCTCAGAAATCTGTCTTTGGAAAGCCATGAGTCTGTAGGATGGAGCAAACAGGTCAGAAGGGAAAATGCCTCAGAGGTCTGAGGCCCAGGTTAGTTGGCTGTGCCTTCTGGTACTGATGCCAACACAGCTTGAAATCTGAAGTAGGAGCCAGACTCGGGGGTCTCGGGAGTGTCCAACTGGGGCACCAAGTCACAGGGCCTGTGATCAGTGTTGAGATCCACGCTACAGAGAGTGGAGCAGAAAGGGGTTTCGGGAAATAAGAAAATAAAAGCAGGTTTGTTTCAGAAACACCCATGGGCACAAGGTGGGAGAGAGCTCCCACTTGGCTTGAGATGATAAATGTTTCTCAACTGAGGTCACCCCTGGGTATTTACCCAACTCCTGCTACTCCTGACCATCTCTTGTTTCTAGGAGGAGTCTAAGGTCAGGAAGCCACCTGCTCAGTCTCCTCAGGAACACCCCTCTCAGAGGCTCTGGGAGACCAGAATGGCAGAGTTAGAGCCAGGACATATGGGAAAGAGCATCTGGAAATCATTCTGAACAAAAATCCTTTCTTCTCTCATCTCCCTCTCTACCCAGCCAAGCCCCTGTCACTTTCAGTTCTGCTGGGCTGTGCAGGCTTTCCACATGGCTCCTGGATCCTGTGTATTCTGCATGCATGTCAGTAGGTCATGGGATCAAATCATGTGAACTTGGGTTGAGAGAGGCCTGTGCCTGTGAAGGTCTGAGGAGTTGTCCCTGCACTCTCAAAACTCAGGTTTTTTACCAATGGGCTTGGTTCAAGTAATATGACTTTAGAGAGGATCTTTAGAGTGGAGACACCAGGTCAAAGCATTAGCGCTAGAGACCAGTTCTGACCGGACTCCACTTCCCATACCTGTGTGAACATGCAGTAGGGAGACAGCGATGGGATGCGGGGGCTGGAGTATGCCCTTGCTGGAGGCCAGGACACCCATGAGAAGGATAGCTCTTCTGGCAGTGCGAAGGAACACAGGCTAGCTTTGCTAGGAACGGCAGAGACACCCCAAACCCTAGCAAGACTGGCTCAGACCAGTGACTCCCATCTGGCCTACCAGGTCAGGAGGTCACTCTGGAGTGGGCCAACAGAAGTATCAAAGGAAAAGCATTCATTCATCAATGGCAGAGACCACTGAGAGCAGGGGAGGGGGGATCCCCACACCTCGCTGATAGGAGAGCAGCCAGGAAAGGCTAGGGACCTGGGGGCTGCTGCTGTGGACAAAACCAGAGCCCCAGACATCACCCCAGCTACTCTACCTGAGGTTGGAAGAGAAACCATTAGGTCAAAATCGGGGGGAGGGTCAAGGCCCACACTCATTCAATATCTATGGGTGGCGTCACCCTGAGAGCTGGGGAAGGGCAGAACCCAGCCGGGCTTCGGAGTGGTGTGTGGTTTCGAGGAAGGGGTACCTCCTTGGTCTGGAGAGAAGGGTCCAGGGCAGAATGGCGAGGCAGTAATTACAGGAGACACTCTGCTCAAGACGTCAGGCAAGGGAAGCTCACTAGGACAGCCTCGTGGCTTTGTTGGCACTAATCCTGGCTTGGTAATTAGGTGTTTGGCAAACCCAACCTGTGTCCTGGTTGTCGCACTTACACCCTGTCTTCTGGCCAAGCCGATCCTCCAAGAGACGGACATCTCTCTCCAAGGCTGGGGAGGAAAGGTCCTTGGTGTAGCCCGGTGGTGACCGCCGCACCTGCAGAACTCAGGGAGCCCGTTGGTGGTCTGTGACGGCAGTGCGCTGGGGTGTGTGGGGAGGGAAGGTTCAATAATATTGCACTTTGACTGCCCCTTCGGGCCATGTCCGCCCCAGTGGAAGAGTCACCTGCTCCCCCAGCTCCGGAAATAAAAGCGCTTTAATATCCAGACCACCCAGATGAAATGTCATGGCAAATCTCACAAAAACCCAGGGGGAATGGAACTGATACTAGGGGGGAAGGAGGGGAAACCGAAAGGCACTGAGCATGCTTGGTGGGGCAGGAAAGGACACCATCACTCCAGAGACAACAGCATAACAAAGGGACAGGAACCATCCGGGCCAGCCAGCTCCAGGTGCTTCAGAAGCAGGAGAGATGTTGGAGTCCACCAAACCAAGTTCTCCTCAGCTTCTCAAGAAAGAGGATTTGCTTGCAAGATGAATGGGGGAAGAGGGGGTGTCCCAGGGCTTCTAAGAGATCAACCAGTGCCTCACCACTAAGTCCCATTGGGTCCCCAGAGCCAAGGTCCCCCTACTGCCCTCATGACCCTGGAGCGCTTAAAGGTACTGGTCCCTGGGAAGGGTGACAATGATGATGACTCCTCCAGAGCTGGCCAGAGGAGCACAGGGTTACAGGGCCAGCAGTGTGGGGGAGTTCAAGGAGTCTGAGGACTGGTCCCCACTGCTACTGCTTCTGCGGTGAGCCTTGGAGCAGGACTCCGAGGGTGACGCAGGTGACTCCTGTTCCAGGACACTGGGGTAGGTGAAGACAAGGTTTGAAGTGCCTGGAGTGATGGCAGGTGTGGAGGTCACCACGATGGGGGTGTGCAGAGGCTCTTCCCCATAGAAACCACCCCCAGCAATGCTGATGGGCTTGATGACAGAGCGCTGGGTCTTGTCCATCCCTACCACTGAGGAAGAGGGGCTGTCCTCTTCGAGCGGCTCCTGCTTCACCACCACGGCGCCCGCACCACGCATAGGCTGCAGCCCGGAGGTCGGGGGCGACCGGCGCTCCTCGGGGCTGATTTTGCACACGGGGCCATGGGCCACCAACATGAACTCCAGCTTTTCCTTCTCCTTCTGTAGCTCAGCAATCTCTTTCTGCAGACCGGACTTCTCCTCCTCCAGCTCCTCTGTCTCCTGTGAGGGGAGAGAAGGGTGTGAGGGACAGGAGCCTACAGGCTGACCTGAGGGAGCCACGGTGTCCTTGGATGACCTACCACAAGCGTCTCACACACCTAGCCGGAGAGCTAACTGGGTGTGAGTCACATGAAGGCTCACAGTCCCTATTATTTCTGAAGGAGGAAAGTCGGCTTGCGGAGCAGGCAAGCTAACCTGAGGAGCCGCTGCAACTGAGCATTACTACTCCACTGAATTATGCACTCAACCCTCCAGAAGTTTCTGAAAGCAGACGTTATCATCGACCCATTTTGAAGATGAGGAAACTGAGGCTCTGAGAAGTTTGCTCATCTGCCCGAAGTTATAGAACTAGCGGAGAGGGTTGGCCAGATTTGAATCCCAGTGCATCTGACTCGAGTCTGTAAGCTAGCTAGCTACTGCAATGAACCCTCGGGATGCCAGTGCTGCCTTTGGGTCCCCCAACAGGTTAGAATGGGTTACTCAAAGAGTAGAGGGCACTCTGCTCACTCCTCCTCTACCATTCCAGCCCACTAGTAGACACAGATGCTGGGCTGGACGATTCATGAGAGCGGACTCTCATGTGCAATCCTCTGCTCTCAGTACTGGACCAAACAGTCCACGGCTTATAATACACGCTCACCTGAACCCTGCTGGATCCTCCCTTTCCTACTCCAGTTTCTGAAGCCCACGTCCCTAGAGACACCAAGGGACACATTTAATTCCACTGAGTGCCCAATAGAGGGGCACCTGACAGCCGGTAAGAGCCATGAGGATGCCAAGGTGACCTGTGTAAGCCTCCACTTCCCTCCTTCACACACAGCCAGACACACACACAGCTGTGGACTGGAGTGGCTGGGGAGCAGAGAGGCCTGTGTCACCAGTCTCCTCCCACTTTTTCTCTCCCACAGATTCCCATTCACAAATGAAGAGATCCGGGCAAGAGCTCCATTAAGCACAGTGCGGTATATTCCGGAGCAAAAACAAGAAGTTTCCGTCTGTCTCAAGGGTCTGACGAACGTCAGAGGCTTCCTGTGGAGGATGTGGCTCAGGGGCCTGGGTAGCTGGGTCAGGACGTGGGGGAGGCAGAGAAGCAGGGTGTGAGACTTCTGGGAAGAGGAGAGGACTCAGAGGAGTCCTGCTCTGAGCAGGTGGTGAGGGATGCCCTCAGGGAGTCACGGGAAGGCATGGCTCCTTGAATAGGAGAGAAAGGCTAGCAGTGGGAGGTTGTGTTGAGGGCGTTTCCTCTGGTGGGCTGATCATTCCCTGGTCTGCCTCGTCTGGGAAAGAAAATGTCTTAGTCCCATGCCCACTCTGACACCCCCACAAGCCACGAGTACAGGCATTGTGGCTTTCACCAAGTATATATTCTAGTGAATATGCCCAAAGGAAACCGGTTAAAGCAGATACATTGTACCTGGAAGGATTAAATAGATTCTAAATCTCGCTACTAGTGAGTCACCACGTGAGGACCGACGACAAACTCTCGGTTCATCTGTTCTGAGAGCACTGTGTCCCAGGGAGTCAGCACTGGCTTGAGAGCTCCTCTACCAGATGTTCAGTCCTTCCTTCAGGGCCAGACACAGAAGGAAGTTACAGGACATTGGTCAGGCCAAGCTTAGAAGAGGGAGGGGCAGGACCATGGGTCCCCCGGGTCTGGGCAATTAGGGAGCATAGGAGAGTGACTCACAAGGACAGAACGAAGCTCTCGGCTCGCCATAGAGGTGGGAAACCTCCCTGCCAATGAAGGATAGGCAGAAGCTCCAAAAACTATAACGAAACTGACATGTGACCTGTCTGCATGAGGATGCTTGCTCCCACCCCACTCAAACCAACTAGGGTGCTTCAGTCAGGCTGGGCCACCTTTGCTGGTTTTGGGCATGGGGGCAATTGGAACCCTGAGAAGGAGCCATGGAGAGGCTGTTATTGATATGCACGTGCCCAAGCTCACTGGAACTGTCAACCCTTACCCAGAAGCCCCAGGGGGTCAGAGAACAGAGCACACTCAAGTGCTGAGTGAGAAAACACACTGGCCCAAAAAGGTGGTCCTGCCTCTCTCCAGACCCACGCAGATGGCAGAGGCCGATTTGCATACATTCATTTATCCATTCTCCTGACTTGCCGGGTAGTGGTGGCACACACCTTTAATCCCAGCACTCGGGAGGCAGAGGCAGGTGGATCTTTGTGAGTTCGAGACCAGCCTGGTCTACAAGAGCTAGTTCCAGCGCAGGCTCCAAAGCCACAAAGAAACCCTGTCTCGAAAAACAAAAACAAACAAACAAACAAAAAAAACATTCTCCTGACTTCCAGCCCTCATTTAGCATTAATGTGAACCCATGTGCTCAAAAGAAAGAGTGTTCCATCTCTCCTGACTCGCTGGTTTGACAGTTAGAAGGACTGGACCGAAAGGGCAGGAACCCTGCAGCTCACAGTCCACCCAGGGGCAATCCCGCACCACACATAGCTCCTCACCGCTTGCAGCTTCTCTGTCAGCTCCCGGCGACGGTTCCGACACTTGGCTGCTGCCAGCTTGTTCCTCTCCCGCCGGATTCGACGCTTCTCCTCTTCTTCAGGAGACAGCTAGAGAGGCCAAGGTGAAGAGTCATGATCAGAATGGTGGGGAGTGTTCGCAGCAGTTTTAAAGAGCTGTCCTTTTAGAATCGGGGAGGGAAGATATATGTAGGCAGGCTCGGAGAGCCCGGGGCATGAGGTCGCACTGTGTGGCTGCCTGCAGGGAGCTTGTTGGTGGATCTACCTTGGAAGTTGATGTTGCACGTTTAAAGGGACAGCAGAACAGGAGTAGATAAGGAACTCAGGGGCCCTGCACCAGGGCAGGATTAGTCTGTCAGCTCTGATTTGAAGCCTAAGCTAAAGAAGAGTCCCCTCCAGTTAGCTAGGCCTGGCCCCACCTGCTTTGGCTGCTTCCTCCAAAGCCTAGCTAATTATCCCCACCACTCCCTGCTCTAACAGCCTCACCACCCACCTTTGATTATGTAGAGTCTCCACACATGTGAGACCCACCCATGGGGGTTTGTACCAATACACTGTCATTAATGGGGGGACCATGGGTACCACTCTAGTCCCAGTTTCCTCTGCCAACCTGAGTGCGAACTCCCTGGGGACTCCTTGGGAGCCTGCCTCAGTGCTAGACTGGGCAAGAGACAAAACAGACTAGGCATAAACGTCCCACCGACCAGTCTTTCTGCTTATTTGACAGTGGCTGTCTATTATTATGAGACATAATTTCAGGAGTTGGGGCTGTGAACTAAAGTAAAAGCCCCTGCGAAGAGATCAGAACTAGCTCCTTCTGGCGAACCAGACAGAGACTCTTAACTCTGTTCACACACACTGCTAAGGAGAGGGCCACAGGCCAAAGCACAGCAGAGGGGAAAAGGAAGGCCTTCCTGTTAGCTACTAGACAGACGCATGCCTACTGTGCGCCTATGCTTTGCTAGGGGCTTCAAAGAGTCTAAGCGAGACAGGACCTGAGTCCTGCCTTTAAGGGACACCTGGGGAAAAAGCTGAAGCTACCCCAGAGAGAGATGCTACCTAACTACACACTGCACCATGAGGAACAAGTCATCCGTGGTAGCTGGGCCCAGGTCAGGACCCCAGGAAGCTCCCTCCCACCCTGGCAGTCCATGGCTGCAAAGTCCTGAGCAGCCAAGAAAGGCATCAAAGTGGATTAAGTCTATTCCAGCCACACAGAGATGACCCTACCGGAGGTCACAAGACCACTCAGCCAAGACCTACTCCCAAACCTGTCTTGGTTCCAACTTACAAAGTTAGTTACCAAGAAAGCCTGTGGTCTTGTGGCAGTCCTGGGTTGAGGTTTCTTCATAGGCCCCTGGACTTCACTGAAGGCCCAGTACCATCCCCTCCCCTCTTTACTGCTGAGGGAGAAAAAAAAAAAAAAAGAAGCAGGCCTTCCTCCTACCAAGGTAACTTTTAGCCTTAGAATTCTCTCCCTGTCTGGGGAGGTGTGGGGCAACTGTGGGTACTGTCGCCATAGGAAATGTTCTGGGGTGGTGAGATCAACGTGGTTACTGCTTGAGTGTTGTTAACATCACCAGGGACCCACCCACAAGCCACACACACCCTCTCCTCCCTTCTCCTCCGTCCCCACCCTGGGCTCAGAGGAGCCTTCTGGGCAGGCTCTGGAAGAGGCCATGAGGCCAAGCTGACTCCTGGGACAAGCCTTGGGGTAGAGAGGGAGGAGGGGGTGGAAATTAGCCACAGAGAAAGCACTAGAGCCAGGAACCCAAGAGCCAAGGTTCTACCATGTGGCCGCCAAAGACAGTGTGATGTGGTTAGCAGTCCTCTGAGCTCCTGACTGAGTGATCGGCTCTCTGCCTCCCTACCACAAGAGGAAGGATGTCTCCGGACAGCTGATCTTGAAGCACATCGAGGTGGTGTGGCAAAAACACCCAACTGAAGGTCAAGGTCTCTGGGCAGGGCCCTTCCTTCAAGATCTCATCTACGAGCTAGGTTCAGGGAGAAAATTTGGAGGCACCCTCCTCAAGTCCCTCCTGGGTATAAACTTCTGAATGCAGTGTGAGGTAGGCCCAGTAGACAAAAAATGTGGGACACGCCATGCTGCAATGCCAGCCCACAGGAGCCTGGCTGCCACTCAGCATTGTTTTCATATTTATATAGTGACATGTATTATATATTATATTTTTATATTTATATCCTGGAATAATCTGGCACATCAACGCAATGAAGCTTTGCAGCATGGGTACAGCTTGGGGAACTCAATTACAAAGAACAGTGTGGTCACTACTACAATACCTGTAGCCTGTGACTACTGGAAGGCCCAGAAGGGGCCACTAGCTCCCCATACACATGCAACTGTACCTCAGAGTCTACAACACACAGTCCCCCGAGGGCTCTGTACTGTGGCCCCAATGTTAACACCTATCGGCCATGAAGTCCTTTGTCTTCAGACAAACTCCAGGTCCTTGGAGTGGGAGTCCTGTAACTCAAGGCACTCTTGGAACTACTGGCTCTGGGTCCATCACTACACCCTGTTAAAGGTACTAGGATATGGTAGACCATGGGGACCCTGGAGATCCTGGAGTAGAAACAGGCAGGAGCTGGAGTAAAGGCTCCCACGGTTAACAAGAAGGCTTTATCAGATTCACATTTCATTTGAAAGGAAAACACACTGCTGAAGGGCTCCCTTCTCTAGGTTCACAGTGGCACGGCCTCGTGGGAGGGGCACTGTGTTGGGAGACAGATGAGATCTTTGAAGGCCTGCATCCTCCCTTCCAAGTCAGTTCTCTCTCAAAGCTGAGCCTCTGGAGGAAGAAAAACAAGCGGAACCTGATGTGTGACCTCTATCTCCCCGCCATAGCTGAACAGATCACTCAGGCCCAGGTCACAATACTTCCGGAGCACACATTCCAGGAACCGGAAAAGGACTGCAGCTTTGATCTAAAGGTCTGGACACATGGGTGCTCATAGCCCTGTCCTATGGCACTCACCTAGTGGCTCCCATGTCATGACAGCTCACATTCACTGATAGTTTATACTCACTAAGTGTTCCCCAACTCAAGAACTCCCTCAAGCACCAGTGAGGGAGTGTTCACGAGGCCCTCCCTCCCTCAGCTACCAATGTGGTTCTTCTCTGCTAGCTAGGAGCATACCTGCTCATCTCTCCTTCTGCGGCCCACGGTGGTACCAATAGTCTTGATCACGCCGGGTCTGGGGAGAGCCATGTGCCCAGGGACTGAAGCCAGGCCTGGCAGGGGGCTATAGGGGTGTGAGCGTGGATAAGGGTTGGACATGGAGGTAATCACTGTGGGCTGGACCATCCACTGCAGGTCCTGGCTGGTGGTGATGGCGTTGATGGTGGGGATGAAGGCGCTGCCCGAGCCAGGCATATCTACCCGGAACTTCTGAAACAAGGAGAAAGACATGACACTGAGCCAAGAGACAACAGGATAGGGCAAGCTGAGCCAGAGCCAAGGTCAAAACCTATAGACTTCGGGGTTAAGGCTTGATGGCAAGGTGGGCTTCCCTGGACAAGTCCCACATAGACAAAAACCAAGCCGATCTTACCCATCCCTGGCCTATGTGGCCAACCTGTTCCCTGCCTGGAGTCCTGAAGACTCCATTCATTCTCAGGGGCTCCGGGAGGATGCGGCCACATCCCAGGTGACTTCCAGGACACACATGAGGCTAAGCCACTCACAGTCACCCTGCAGCCCTCCAGGCTATCTACAGGATGTTTTACCTTGGCCTTCTGGGGCCTCTGAGTCACTACCAATTATTCCCCAGGGTACAGCTCAGGACACATTTCTTAGAGATTTACACACCACTAGATCAAGAGAGATCACTACAAGTATATTGTGTCTGCTTTTGTCACTTTCCAAGGAAGCTCATGATGAGCCTATACGCTGTAATATCAAGGTCAAACTGTCTTCGACCCTGCTCCTTTGCCTTCACTGGCATCTTGCTTGGGGCAGATCCACTGTGTCTGTCACTACCATCGACACATCTATCTACCTGGGCTCACAGATGTGTCTGTGGGAAAACGTTGGTGCTGCCAGGTCAGAGGTTTCCCTTTGTCCTTCATTTATGTCAGGATCATGTTCCAGAGCTCTGTGAGCTGCAGGAAACGATCTATTCCAAACCCAACAAGACGAAACATCAGAGCACAATAGATCAGGCTCCTCAGCTACCGCATTACTGTTAGGGTCAGAGCCTGGGCCCCATAGCCCTAACTAGCCAGGCTCCACACTTATCACCAGTAGGCCAATTAAACAGTAATAGAGGAAAACAGAAAAGGGAGATTTAGTCAATGAGACCATATTAAGAGAAGGGACACAGAGGCCCAATACTCCCCAATCTGTCTACAGAGTCAGGACATAAGATTGAAGTTTAAATGGAGGGCAAGAGGCATGCAGCCTCAGTCAAGATGTGGTCCTGCCCTCATCACTGTCTTCAGTCTAACCTGTGAGATGTTCTGACAGGTTGCCATTCTGTGTAGAGACCCCTCCTGGGAGTCAACACAAATCCAGTTTCTTGGTGACCATTGTTTCAATGGTCCAATGGCCAAAGGGAAGGGCACAGGTGTCTCTCTAGAACATCTTCCCTCCCACCAGAATGGCTACAGCTGACCTTGAGCCTTCTTCAGGACAGCTCCTGAAAAGTAAGAGAGGCCAAAGGGGAAGCCCCTCCCATTTCCAGCATTTCAGGAGAAGACTCTCTACTGACCCGGTCAAAAGCCCACCCTCGGATGATCTGCGTTCACAAGAACATCTCACGGGAAAAGTGATGCCAGTCACTTACACAATGCACAACACCATGCTAATGTCTTGCCTAGATTACCCGATTAATTCTCCCTCCGAGGTAAGTATCATATTATCTTCATCTCAAAGGCAGAAACAGGCCGGGAGACTCCAAGCCACTTATTTAAGGCCATATTGTCGCTAAGCAGTGGGGTCAGAGTTTAAACCCAGCTCAGGATGACTGGACTTGTTGAACTATCTTGGTTGTTGAGGCGCCTCCACCACACACATTTCTCTAGCCTTCTTTCTTCCTCAAATGCCAGCCCCGAGTGCTGGAGTTCTCCCAGGAATGAGGGTCCCTTCAGGCCCTGCCTCTCACCACAAAGCTCTAATAGACTGGTTCCACCCAAAAGGAAACCCTGCTATCATTTGCCCAGGAACTACAGTAACCCCCAACTGGTCTAGTTAAAGCAACAAACGGCCACCTCTGTTGTTTTTCCCCCTGCTGATAACGTCACAGCTGCAAAAAGAAACTGAAGCCTCCAGACCCACACTGCACCTGGCCGAACTGACAGACCCTTCCTCACTTGCCATCCTGCCACCCACCTGACTCCAGGCCCTGTGGTAGAATGCAACTTCCTCACTTCCCAGATTGCACCAGCACATGAAGCCTCCCCCGCGCAATGGATTGTGGGATTTTATCAGGGAGGTGGCTCAGGACAATGGCTTCTGGTCAATCTAGCCCATTTCCGAGTTATACCGCTGAAGGCACAGGGAAGTAGGGTTGGTTTTGGTTTTGAACCGGGAGTTGACTGAAGAGAAACAGGTATGCCAGGCTTGGTGGTTCAAGATTCTAAATGCCAGGTATTCAAGAAAGTTGAAGCAGAAAAACAAAACAAAACAAACAAACAAACAAAAGATCCAAGGCCAGCCGGGCAGTGGTGCACCCTTGTAACCCCAGCACTCGGGAGGCACAGGCAGATAGATCTCTGAGTTTGAGGCCAGCCTGGTCTACAGAGTGAGTTCCAGGATGACCAGGGCTGCACAGAGAAATCCCATCTCAAAAAACTAACCCTCACTCCGCAAATAAGTAAGATCTAAGGCAAGCCTGAGCTACAAAATGAATTCAGGGCCAGCCTGGGCACCTTAGTGAGTCCCGGTCTCAAAATAGAAAAAGGACTAGAGTATTTAGCAAGCACAAGGCCCCAGGCTCAGTCTCTAGTACTATGGGGAGGGACATTTCATGTGATCAGGTGTGTGTAAAGTGTGTGTCTGTCACGAACAGTGGGCATGGCTAAGTTGTGTGCTGGAGCACTGAGGTTCAGACAGTGAATTTTCTCTGGGCTACTGGGAGAGGCATAGAGACTTTGCTTGGAGTCCTGAGGTCCAGGTTTGAGGCCTGGTTTGAACAACTCTGCTCTGAGCCCATCCCTGAGGACCCAATCCTGGGACAAAAGCAAACATATTGATTCTGAACTTCCTGCATTGTTACCAGGATATAAGTCACAGCGACTGTAATCACAGGCCGCATAACACACAAGGGGTTCTCAGCCCTGCCTAAGAATATTCCGAGGAGCTTGTAAAAATCACCACCGTCGGAGCATCGTCATTAGAGTCGAAAATAATTGGTCAGGGGTGGAGTTCTATTACAGGTACTTTTTCGAACTCCAAGGAGATTTTATTATAATATGCAACCAGGGCAGAAAAACATTGCCCCAAACAAATGGAAGGCACTACAAACCATCACCATCGCCGCCACCATCGTCAGCATCACGTCACCCTCATAATGTAGGTCTGTGTACACTGCACAGGCGAGCTCTTGGGAGACTTGCCAGCTTCTACTTTTGGAAGCACCCAAATTTTGTATTCCATTTCTCTCCCTGCAAGACAGGTCCTCAGACAGAAGCAAACCTGAAGAACCCAGTCTAAGGGCCTAATGTGACCACCTCCTTGGGGGCAGCTGTCAGTTCTTTTCAGGAAATTATCTAAGAAACATGCTCATTCCAAAGAACAACAGCAGGCCTGTTTTAGGCTTGGGGAAGGAAGCAGAAAACTCAAAGCCAGCTGGAAGACTGAGATTCCTTAGGGATGGGCAGGTGCCACCCGGCCCGGCCCCTCTCAGGCCCTCTAGTTCACACACACACTGCTTCCCGGCAGACTCCAGTCAGATTCCTTGCAGCGATGGCTTGGTCTAGACAAAACAAGGCGGCAATAAAAACAAGGCAGGAGGTAATGACTGCCTCTGAATCGCGTGTACACCTTGTTTCAGACAGAGGTAAAGCCATATGGATAACACACTGGCTCCAAACTGCAAGGAAAACAATGTCCTGTCCCCAGAGGGGACTGAGGCCCGATAAAGAAGGCTTTTGTCTCCAAAGGAGCCTCTTGGAGAGACGCAGAAAAGTTTCAATTAGCTCTGGCAGACGTTTTTGTCTCGACTCCAAACATGTTATTCAGAAAGTGACACTGGGTAAGAAGGGGGAGATAGGCTTGAAGTCTGTGGTCTCAGAAGTCAGCCCGATATTCTCCTCTGCCAATAGACCAAGTGTCCTTAAAAGGGGCATGGAGTCAGGTTCTCAGTGAAGGAGTTCACGCTGGAGAAAGACAGCTTTCCAGGCATAGGAATCAGGGCAACACTGTGAGAGTGGCTAGGCACAAGCTGGTAGTGACGGGATGGGTGGACGATGTAACCAGGGACCTTTGGGGACAGGACTGGTGGAAGATGCTGGGTGGCTATATGGCATTCCAGCCTGGCAGAGCACCCAAATACTTAAAAAAAAAATGTGTCTCCCTATCAACTTGTGGATGGATGCCTATAAAAGGACAAACGGCCCCCATAGACCCTCCTAGAGTTGAATCTGGCAAGGTCTGCTCTAAGGAGCCAGGCATCGACCACTTGGAAGCTTTCTGGGTCATGGCATCTGTGTTACAGCTCCACTCTACCACTGGAGCAGGGTAGCATCCAAAGAGAAGGTGAGCAAGCTGGCACTCCTGAGATTCATGCAATGTCGCTTATAGACACAGGTTGGAGGGAAACAAAAGAGAGGAAAGAGGTAAGCGACAAACAAATAAACAATAAAAACAGACAGAAAAACCCCTTTAAGCCAGCGAGCCAAGGGGACGGACTGCACTCCACGGCTTGGATCTCCAGACTCTGCACAAACATGCAAATCCTTACAAGCTTTGCCGTAGTCTTCAGGCACTGGGGAATTCGGTGTCACCCAGCAGCATTCCGCGCTTAGGGAGCAATGGGATGTTCCGTGCGTACGTGTTAAGTCAATCAGAGATCAACTCAATGGGCCAGAGAACTGTCACAGCCCGGCCGCTGCGGACTTGGAGAACTCAACAACAGGACCTTGGGTTCAGAAGAGTCATATGGAACAAGAGCTTTGAACACCATCCCCAAAGGTATAGATGGAGCCCCTCCCTGAGTCCTGAGCTAGGCAGACATGGTGTTCAGACAGAAGTCAAGCTTGGAGTTCCTGGCCAGTCCTTCTCATATTGATTCTTATTGGTACCCCAGTCATGCAAGGCATGAACCTATGGACCCTCTGACCTGCTCCATCCGGAAGGCAGAGTTTCATCTAGGATAGAACTGGTCTTTCTCCTTTTCTACATCCTCAACATAGGAAAAGGAAATCACCAACACCCCAGAAGACTAGCTTTGGAGAGAGAAAGAGAAATGCTGAATGTTCTAGTCACACTTATTCATATCAACCTAATGAGGCCCAGCACCAACATCAGGCAAGTGTTGTGTTCACTGAACACGGGGTGCCTTCCGAAGCCTATAGTACCAGCATCTACACTGGCCACCTTGATCTCTGACCTTTGTTCTCTGAGGAAATGCCATTTATGTCACGATGGAAATGGCTGCCAATAACTCACAATTTCCAAACTTTTCCACTATACAAACATATCACAGGTTGCCCCACCAGTCTCTTCACCAGATCCACCTGAGAGAACCAGTCCAGCCTGTGGTACCTCATGTCCACAGCGAAGGAAAGCAAGGAACAGAGAGGAAAGACAGGCAGAGGTAGCTGCGAAGCTACTCCTAGATGTCCTGGATCCTTTGTTCTTTCTGGTAAAAGCCCCATGCCTGAACACTGGAGGATTCACTCAAGACCCTTTTCCAAATATCATTGATCCTCTACCCTCTGCAGCCAACAGGACCAGCGTTGGGCTCAGGCTGGCCTTGAATTCAGAGATCCGCCTGCGAGAGAGATGTGATTTATCCATTCAGCAGTGAAACTATTTTTTTTCCTTTCAACACACAAACCAGTAAGTTGGCTTCCTTCATTCTCAAAATCAATATCTTTATTTCTATCTAACAAAGAAAAGGTGTCCAAGGCATCAATAGCAGAGATGCTGTGTCAGCAAGGAGACATTTTTATGGGCTTTGAACTAGAGAGCTTGGAGACGTGGAAGATTGAGACCAACACGACTTGGGGTCTCCTCTATGTTGGACCAGTCTGTCCACTCAGATTTTATACTAAGACTTAATTCCAAAGACCTTTTGGTAATTTTCAAATATCAAATTCACCTTTGGAGGAAAGGTGAGTTAGCAGGAAGAATTGTCTAAATATACTAAAACCAAGAAGCACGCAGCCCCCAGGAGCAGCAAGGATGGAGCAGACAGCAGTGCGGAGTGACTTGGATGGGTAGCTACACATCATGTGTGTAACACACACACACACTGCCAAGCTCTCATATTCACCTTGAATACTAAGATAGGCAGAAGTGCAATCATGGAAATTCACTCTGGGTTTCGGGAAGGAAAATTCAACAGCCAGTCTCCGGCAGCTGCTATTTCCCCCCAGAAGGTGATGAAAAAACAAAGCGTACGTCCACCAGCAAGAACTGACGGGGCAGATACATTCCTGGGATAGCTCTCAGCTTGATCCTAATCTACAACATCTGTAAGGTCCAGGAAAAACAAAGAGCAAAAAAGAGAAAAAGCAGAAAATGCTTAATTTGCATCTTCCACTCTCCCAGTGTGAACCCACACAAATGCTTTGAGAAAATAACACTGTAGAGGGGCACGCTAGTGAACCCATTTCCCAACCAGGCTTCATTTTAAAAAACAAAAAAGTATCCTTTTCTTTAAAAAAAACTTCACTTTTAATTCAAGCTGTTTATACTTAGCTGTAGCTAAATACATGGCACTTATTTGCCTTAAATAAAATGAAAAATTCTAAGAATTTGGAAAACTAACCAAGTTTCACACCCTGAGACTGGAAAAATACATTCCCAGGACCGCACTTCCAAAACAATCCTGTAGGGGGCACTAGAGAGGCATAGTTGAGACCGACTTGGGAAATCACAGTCATTTCTGGTAAAAGTTGTTTGATGCAAGGAATGTCCCAGCCTGGTACAGTTGGCAAAGTTCACTCTGGGGAAGTGTGTGTGTGTGTGTGTGTCCCCGTGTGTGTGTGTGTGCGCGTCCGTGTGTGTGTGTGTCCGTGTGTGTGTGTGTCCTGTTGGGAGAATGTGGCAGAGGGGGGGAAAAAAGCAGGTCTGATGTTCCTTGGTTCCTAAAAGAAATATCGTTGACTTCCTCTCACAAGCCATCCAGAAACAGCAGCCTTAAAAGTTCTATGTCTTGTTTTTGTTTTTCTCATGTAAAGGGGGCCTGGCTGATGAAAACAAGTTATGAAATGACCTCTGTTTGTGTAACTGGCTGGATTGCGTAATGCCAGGGCCCTGAAACCGTAACAGCCAAGGAGCAAGGCAAGGCATATATCTGAAGGTGTTATCCCAGGAAAGCTGGGAGAAAGAAAACAACAACAAAGCCAGCTTCAGGAGGGGAAGGTGTATAAAACTATCCCTAAGAAAATTAAATTGCCAGTGATTAACCTTTGAGATTGAGAGTATAGTTGCAACAGTCCCTGCCATATACACAAGCAGAGGTTTTAACAAAGAGCTATACCTGCCTCCCACCTCACAAGTCAGTGGAACTCAGTGCTAAGGCCAGGTGTTATGCAGCTAGACAGAGCGGGGACATTTGGGACTGGTTAGACAGCTCATTTATGGAGGATAGAGGAACCCACAAACAAGGAGACCATGGGGAAAAATCATATCCACTTGCTCAAGGGAAACCCAGGAACATCTCACAATGATTGGTCCATCATAATGCCATAAAGGAGGAAGGCCCGGTCACTAACTGCCGGAAGAATTTCCCTATGAAGGTGGTTGAGAGAATAGGTGATTACAGACTTTATCTGGTATGTAATAAAGTTACCTTCAGCCCAGATCGGGGTGGGGTCCTAGCACAGACTTGGAAAGTAACAAAAGCTGAGGCCTATCATTGGGACCACAGAGTCAGGTTTTTTGTTGTTGGTGGGTTTTTTGTTTGTTTGGTTTTTTTTTTTTTTTTTTTTTTTTTTAGAAAGCCAGAGCAGGGAGGGAAAACCACTCCTCCTCTGTTCTTCATCTCCCACCCAACACATTAGCAAGGAGTGCCATGGTGAAACTTGGCCAAAGTGGCGTCACCTTGCCAATCCCTCTGGGTTGAGAGACTTCTTGCTCTTGCTACTGAGCAGAATGGGCACAGGAACCTGAGAATCCCGTGCATTGGTTGTTGATAATTGCAAAATCCACATGTGTTACAGCATGCTAGGAATTAGCCAACAGCTGCTTTTTGCTTCGGTAATGAGGCCCCATTACACACTGCTGGACGGAGCTCTCTTCCTTCGTCCGAGCTTTGGTTTCCTGTCTGATTTGCTTCCAAAACAAGGAATTGCCTCTGCTCATATCCTGGGCTCAAAGCCCTAGTGACACAGATATTCAGCTGGGGCACTGATGTCGGGGTCAGACTTCCCATCCAGGCCCTGGAGGCTGAGGGAAGCGCCAGGTAGGGAGATCGCACTGTCAGTGGTCACCGTCTCAATCTCATTTAGTGAAAGAAACAGACTTTCTGACTGACTGGTGAAGGCGAGGGAGGTGGGGTGGGGTTATTGAATTGGAAAGTGAGGGGGGCAGGTATAAATGACTCTGACCCATTGGTGAAGGACGTTTGGGTTCAACACAAATCACCCCTGGGCTGGAACGCAAACATAATCAATAACTTTTCAGATAAGATTTAAAACTCATTACTTTGATAGTAAGGGCCCATTGACTGCCCCCTCCTTGCGCAGACTAGACTCTCTACAGTGGGTGCTTAGCAGGTATGGAGGGGTTAGAGAGAATACAAAGAAAAGCCATTTGGAGGGACTTACCAGACATGGGACACTACTTTAAGAGAGGTGCCCCTCTTTTTCAGATTACAAAGAAAAGACATGTTTTTATTAAATTTCCCAGCTCAGTCCATCTATCTCTTCCTGGAAGTGCCCGCCACACACACACACACCCATCGGGTTAACTGCCGGAGGCCAAAGCCAAGGCCATAGCCATGGCCTTAGGAGAGTAACTCACATTGCCACCAACTTGGCTAGCAACTCCGGTGGGCTTCAGGTGGCAGACGACCTTGTGAGTTCACGCAGTTCTCTCAAAAGACAGCGTGTGTGTGCCGCTACACGAGTCGGGGACCGCGCCAGCACCACCACCCCACCAGTGCCTGTTTGGTACCTATAGACACGCAGATTACAGGCACAATCCCTCCAACGGAAGCCAGTCTGCCTGCTTTAGAAAGTTGTTTTTCTACTTCTGAAACCAAGGGATGTCTCTTTCTCCCGCTCCTCTCTGCCAGTTTCTTTGCTCCAGGTACCCCCAAGCCCCTCAAAGTTCTGCTCTCCGGACGGTACAGGCTCCTGACCAACCCTCACCGGAAGCTTGGGGGGGGCACAAGAGGTGTCAAGAGCCAATCAAAGCCAGCTTCTTCCTTCCTGACCTTCGCACCTGATTCCCAGAGGCAACCCTAGCCCTCACTCCGGATCATTTGAATGAGCCCTACCGTATTCTGAGTTCCCAGCCCTTTTCAGAAAATAGCTAAGACTGAAGGAAAACAGAAGAAGGGCTAAAAGGCCTTCGATGTAGGGTCTTTGGCGGTTGGGAGGGGCTTTGAGGGTGCAAAGATTTCCTAGCCTATCCACCACCGAGAAAGAGGAAGGAGGGAAGGGAGGGGAGAGCGCTCGGAAGGAGGAGGCAACAGGCTTCCAAGAGGGGACCTGCAATTCCAGAACCTTTTCTGAAAACTGAAGTAAGAGGAGCGGGAGTGAAGGGGGGGGGCGAGGGGGATGTTATTGACTCTTCAAGCCCACTCTCCCCTTGTTTAAAATAAAAAGTGGTGGGGTGGGTGGGGCAGAACAAAACCCCACAACTTAATAACGGAGGCCCCTAAGTATTTATCTAGCCCAGCCAAGAAAGGGTAAAGACGGAGGTTGGGGGTGGAGGCGGTGGGAGAGAAAAGTCTCCCCGCGCCGCCAGGTGCACCCGGGCCCTCACGTACCTGCTGACCGCCGCCACCACTGGAGTAGGACTCGGCGTGCGCAGGAGAGCCGCTGCTGCCCCGGGACGAGGTGTCAAAGTTCCCGGGATAATCCTGGTACATGATCCGCGGTGGGGGCCGGTGAGGAAACAGGGTGGTTTTCTTCCCCGCCCTCGCCGCGGCCGCGCACAGTCTGCTGCGCGCTCGCTGGTCCACTGGCCCCGCGGCGGACTGGGCTCTTCGCTCTGGGGCTGTCCCCCAACCGAGGCAGACAGGGAGGCGGCGACACTCGGGAAGTGACCCCCCGATCGCCGCGCACCGCACTTCGTTTCTGCTCTGCAAGCTCTGCGGAACCGGTTGTCCACCGGGTCCCTCCCTCTAAAAAGTCGGCGCGTCCCTCGGTCCCTCCCCTGCGCGCGCCCTTCCGCCCCCGCGCGCAGCCGAAGCTCCGCCGGGACCCACGGGCTGAAGAAAAATGGGCAACGCAAAAAGACTAGGAGCCCAGCGGGTGTCGCTTGGCAGCTCTGGGGGACTCTCTTCCCAATCTCACAGGGCGCCAAAAAGGAGAAAAAGAAAAGCTGCCGGTTGGGAGAAACTTCTGTTTCCTCCTTTTAGAAAAGGAGCCCGAGAATAAACTTCCTGTGGCCAACTGGCCGCCTGAGTTTCCCGGCGACACGGACACTTGACTTAGGACAAGGCAGCGAGCGCCGGTCCAGCAGCCCTGATCGCGCCGGCGGGACAGTGCCCGTGGGATTCCAGGCTGAGCGGTGCTGAGAGGGACGTGGCTCCGCGCCGCAATGACCTGCACCCCGTGTCCGCTCCGGGACGGGCCGGCCTCGCGTGTCTCGCCTCGCTTCGCCCTCCCTCTCTCTCTCCCCCTTTTTCTCTCTCTCGCGCTCTCTCTGTCCCTGCCGCTCGCTGTCTCGCTCCGAACCCCTGCGCTCTGCCCGAGATGAGTCACTACAATGGCACGAGTTCAACTCCACACTCTTTATTCTCCAGCCCCACACCATGTGGATCGACTCACGTCAACCTTAGACTCCACCTTGCTGGGAGGAGCGCTCGAGGCGGCGGGGGGAGGAGGCCCGGGAAGAGGAGGAGGAAGAGGCGCGGGAGGGGAGGAGGCGGGCGCCTCGCTCCCCTCCCGGCTCTGCTCGCGGTGGTGCTGACGCCAGCCACACACCCCGCGCAAGGAAGGCGGGCGGTGGTGCGGGTGGGAACGCGCGGCCCTCGCACTACGGGGGCACCGAGGCCGCTCGGGTCCTTGCGGATCTTCCCCACTCCACCCCCGGGGCGCAGCGCCCTTGGTCTGTTCCATTGGCGCACGTTGCCAAAGATGGTCATTTGCGTTAGAGGACGCGAGTGCGGGTTTCCTCACTTTCGGGTGACGTGGAGGGAGAGGGATTCCCTTGCCCGCTCCCGAGCGCGCCGCGGCCTCCCCTCCTCCCCACCCCAAAAGGAAGGGGCGCGGGGCGGGGCCCCGAAAGCGGCCGCTCGGGTACGGTCTCCGGGTTTTAGAAAACAATCGCAGCCCAAAAGACGAGACAGGTGGCTCAATGCGGCGCCACCGCGAGGCCGAGAGCCCGGCGCGCAGAGCCGCTCGCGGGGAGGGCGCGGCCGTGCGCAGTCGTCCGCACCCTCGGTGGCGCCGCCCGGTGCAGCGGGCGTCCTGGACCCACCGGGCACCCGCGCCGCCCTGCGGCCGGGTCTTGGTGGGGTGCGGCAAGGCGCCGCCAGGCGGGGCTGGCCTGCCCATTTTCCCCCTCGGAGCCTGGCTGCCCACTGCTTCCTTTTATATGTGTGTGTTTGTTGTTTTTTTTTTGAGGGGGGGTGCGTATTTTGTTTTTGGCTTTCCAATTAATTTGCAAGAAGTAGTATTGAAGATGAAATTAGCTAGGGAGACATTTCGGGAGTCCTCTGCGCTAGACAATTAGGAAGCATCTAATAGCAGTAACCAGGCCTTAAAAGCAAACCAAGCTGTTCAAACAAGCAAACAAAACTGGGGGCCGAGAGGTGTGCCCCAAGTTGCCTTGAGCTGTTTTGGAACAAAGTTCAGGGCACGCGTGGCCGGACTCCTGGCTCTTCCCGCCTTGCTGGGTGGGGTGGTGCGCAGGGTAAAGAGCGCAGGTCTTGGAGTATGAACGCCTGGCCATGCTATTTATGAGCTGTGAGATCTTGGGCGAGTCTAGAGTCTCAATTTCCTTCTCTGTAATGAAAGGTTTGCATCAGACGACCTTCTCAAGCTCTTGTCTGCTCCGGATCTCCAATCATCCTTAGAGAAGGAACAGTGTGTACCGATAAGCTAAGCTTTGAACCAGGAGTGGAAGAACTGTCTTTTGAGGCAGGGTCTCGGGTAGCACAGGTTGCCCCCGAATTCAGTATATGTCGGAGGTAAACCTTCACCTCCCGAGTGCTGGGATTATAAGCGTGAAACCTACGCCCAGTTTTTAACCATCCTCAGGCAGCGCGTCTGTATCCTAAAGATCTTTTTGAGAAGTGAATAGGAAAATGAGTTGTTGGGGATTCACTGAAAAGTTTGAAGCGCTATGCATCTGCTAGTTAATATCCCAGTCCTCAGTTTCCTTATCTGTGAAGTGGGGGCGTTACTAAGGAAAGAAAAATAAGAGCCGGGAACTCGAAGCTTTCCCGAGGCTCTATATAAAGCTCTGGCGTTTCCGGGACGGCTGGCGGCATCTGGCCGCCCCAAGGGCCCCAAGATACGGTAATCCCAAACAATACTCGGGGTCATTGTTTACAGTTATAAAACACATTCTGTCCTGAGCTCCATCCCCCAAGGACTTGCGCGCGTTGTGAGCCGGGGTGGCCAGACTCCGCTTTTCTGCAGCTGCTCTCCCGGCAGAGTGCAGCTCTGCAGGCCCGCGAGTGGGGTGTAGGATAGGCATACACGCACGCACCAGTCGTGGGTGCCTGGCTCCCCCCCCCCTTTTTTTCCTTCATCCCTGCGTCTTGGCATGCCTGGGTGTTTACGCGCCTCTCTCAGCAGGACTGAGTAAATGCAGTCCTTTGACGCAAAACGGATCAGCCCTTCCCCAGCAGCAGCAGCAAACCCCAGAAACTGGGGGTGGGGACGGGGGCAGGGCACAGAAAAAATCGTGACACTTTCCCACTCGCCTCACCCTGTGCTGTGCGGGCCCTCGATCGCCCTTGAGAAATCTTGGTGGGGGGAGGTGAGCAACTGGGGGCCCGGCCAGGGTGCGTAGGGGCCTACACGAGGAGCCGCGTGTCACAGCAGCACGAATAAACGCACTTTTGGTTTTCCTTTGAGCCTCACCGGCTGTCCAGCACCCCCACCCCAGCCCGCACTCAATAATCGTGTGCTTCTGGGTCTCTCCCACACAGTCCTTCCAGTAACGCGGGGCGGAGCGGGGGGGGGGGGTAGCAGGCGGGGGAAGGGGAACAGGAGCTTCCTCCAAGGCCTCCGCCGTCCCGGGCGCGCCCAGCCACCAGCAGGCGCCGCCGGGAGCGCGCCTTCGGGCCAGCGCAACCTCTCGCCCTCGCCCGCCCCCGCCCGGACCCGCTTCCCCGGCCCTTTCCTTTCTTGTGGCTTCCCGTAAAGCCCAGCAGCCCCCAGACGTCTGCAGAGCATCACGGAATCTGTGCTGATGCAAGTCGCCGGCCTCCCTTTGGTGCGCCCCGGCCTGCCTGCGAGAGCTTTGATCCCTGCCTGGCCCTGCTCCCGAACGTGTGCTGGTTTCCCGAGCCTTCCTGCCTTCCTGGAGACCTACTTAACACAGCCTAGGCCACATTTCAGTCATGTGGCACCGGAGGCAGAGCTGCGCCCCAATGCTGCCCCGGGATTGGCCTCCCTTAGTTCAGTGGATGCCTGAATTTTACCTTATCTAAACCCAGTTCGGCGGCGCCTGCGAGGGAAGATATCCCCGGGGGCATGCAGTTAGGAAGGGCCTGGAGTAATGCTAAGAACAGGGATTAAGCCCCGGTGTCTTGAATCCTAAGGAAAACAACAGACACTGTCTCTTGTAATCTTCACAGCAAACATTTGAGGTGGCTCTCATTCCCAGGTGTCAGTTCAAGAAAGTAACGTTAAGTAACTTGTCCAAGGGAACCGGTCAGTGTGCAGTAATGAATCGGAAACACAACCGGACTCTGACAGAGTCTGCCCAGTCCCTCTGCCCCCGCATTACCTGCCTCCTACCGGAATGTCTTTCTGGCTTTCTAAGCACGTATTTCATTTGTTCAAGTCTTTAACTGACACTTCAAAGTGCCCATTCTTTCTCATCTAAGTAAATATATGGAGTGAGGGAAAGGAGGAGAGAAGCCGAGGAGAGGAAAACAGCCCACTAGGCTGATTCTTCATTGCCTCTCTGGATGTCTGGACACCCCCCTCCCCCTCAGCCGCCAGTTTCCTTGTTTGCCTATCCAGCCCCCATTGCCCTTGGAAGACGCCTTGGATCCTTAGAATGTAGAATGGTTGTCCCTCTGGCCCACCCATCAGAGCACTGAGCACTTCGTGAAGACCTTTCTCACATATAACTTCACTTCCAACATCCCCCGGAGGAGCATGGACTGCAGTTAGCCAGACTCGGGATTGTTGAAGCCAAGCCAAAGAATAAAATGGCAAAGCAGCCTCCTCGGTATTGCCTAGCCTGTGGATGTTTGTAGCTGACGGCCAAACCGTCTCACAGGACCTTAAACCCAGGGTTCTGCAACCTTGACAGTCTACAGTTTCTACAGCTCAGTGAGAAACCTACCCTCCCACACTGCCCGGAGGAATCTGCAATTGTAACTTTATAGTAAACAATGCATTTAGATGATGTCTTAACATTCCTGAAAGCTTTTAAATATGAAGCCTGAGTCTTGGTTAGGGTTCCTACCGCTATGATGGAACATCATGACCAAAAGCAGTTTGGGGAGGAAAGGGTTTATTTTGCTGGCTCTTCCCCATCACAAGAAGTCCTGGCAGGAACTGGCAGGAACCTGGAGGCAGGAACTGAATCAGAGGCCATAGAGGAATGCTGCTTACTGGCTTGTTCCCTACTTAGTCTGCTTTCTTATATAGCCCAGGACACCTGCTCCAGGGAGGCATGGTCCCAGTAAGCTGGGCTCTTCCACATCAATCTTTAATAAAAAAGTATATTACAGACTTGCCTCCAGGCAAGTTGATGGTAACATTTTCTCAACTGAGGTCCTCTTCCAGATAACTCTACCTTGTGTCAAGTTGTAACAGAAAGAAAGAGAGAGAGGAAGGAAGGAAGGAAGGAAGGAAGGAAGGAAGGAAGAAAGAAAGAAAGAAAGAAAGAAAGAAAGAAAGAAAGAAAGAAAGAAAGAAAGAAAGAACAGGACAACCTGTCTAATATAGAAGTGTTTGAGTCTGGGTGGGAAGTTAAGACAGGGATTCTCTGTCTTGGAACTCATTCTGTAGACCAGGCTGGCCTTGATCTCACAGAGATCTGCTTGCCTTTGCCTCCTGAGTGCTGAATTAAAGGTGTGCGCCACCACTACCCAGTACTTCTTGGGTTTTCTAAGGACCTACCTATAAATTTATCTGGGGGGGGGCATCAGCAAGCAGATTTCTGCTCAAATGGTTCTAAGGAAACGGTCTCCTCCCCCAAGGTGGGTGGAGGAGCAAGTCATATTTAATGGAGTGTTCCTACCATAATGGTTCTGAGGACCCAACTGGGTCCTCTACAAGAGCAGCCTGTGCTCTTAACCATCTCTCCAGCCCCAGGACAGCTCCAGCTGTCTGTAATTTTAGTTCCACAAGATCCAACATGTTGTTCTGGTCTCCCAGAGCACTGCACACATGTGGTGCACAGACATAGATGCAAGCAAAACACTCATACACAAGCTGGAAAATAAAATGTACATCTAGTGGTACACATAGGGAGGTGCCTATGTGTACACACATCGAACTCATGGACTGTACCCTTAAGGTCGCAGAGTTCGGTTCACCTTGCTGAAGTGTGTTACCCTTAATAAAGTCAAGCAGCAATGAACGAAGCCCTCTGTGGCCTCAACCCACATATACAGTTATAGGCCTATGCCGAGAGCAATGCTTTGGTCAACAGCTGCCTGGGAAACATCATGACTATCTGACCTTTGGTCAGTAGACTCTACAGTGTTTGCACAATGACAGAAGTGACACATGTCTCAGAAAGTATTGCCATTGTAAAGTATTATAACACTATAAATCAAAATTTGGGCAAGAAATTTTGGAAATTATATACAAATAATGCCCTTCTCCATTCACCCCCACCCCCACTACGGACCCTGGAGACTAAGTAGTAGTTCTGCCATGGAAGGAGATTCTCCCTGCAACGTGTGTGCACATGCATGTGTGTGCGGTGTGTGTGTATGCACACACGCGGGCACATGTGTATGTGTGTGTATGTGCACACGCGGGCGTGTGTGTGTGTGTGTGTGTGTGTGTGTGTGTGTGAAAGCTGGATATATTCCAGAGATAGAGTGACGGTTGTAGGTGCTATCATTCTGCAGCATCACTGAGTAAGAACAGAAATCATCCCTGGTAGGAATGTTTTTCCGGCCCTGAAGGGGAAAAGAACCAACTTGCCTGCCTCTCCTGCTCTCAGATCCATGCAAAGAGGATGGATAAAGGGTGTGGCAGGAGTTGGAAAGAGGATAGCCACGCACATCCCATTGTGACCTGGGCCCTCAGCACCGAGAGGCTGGACTGATTTTTGTCTGTCAATCAGTCTTGGAGTAGGGAAGGCAGAGAAGCCCCTTCGGAGGTGAAACTTTCTCCTCCATCTGGATCAGTCTCCTTCCAGGCATCTGACTTTGAAACCTACCCTTGTAGCTCTCTTGTTATGAGGACCCAGAATACTGAGGGAAAGCTCTTCAGTCACATACGTGAGCTTCTCTCCACCACGCAGCTGGCTGCAGGTTCTAACCACTCCTTACCTAGACTTTCCAGGGGTTCTATAGCCACCTATCAGCCCAATGAGCAGGATCTGACCAGCACTTATTGGGGAAGCAGAGAGCCTGGATGTGCCCTGACTGCAGGCACCTTGCAGTCTGAGAGGAAAATATAGGAAAACAGTCACAGTGGAGCCACACAACAATAACAATGGGAGCATCTCTAAGCCGTTCACAGGGCACACTTGAACCAGCTATTATTTTAACTGGGTCACACAAGTATATTCCCAGCAATCCTAAGGCAGTTACGCCTACTGTACCAGTTCAACAATAGGGAAAGTGGATCAGGATCAGCCAACTTGTTCATGTTTTCAGAGCTACAAAATTATCAAGGTGGATATCAATCCTGACTTCTGGCCCGGGAGTCTCGGCACAGAGAGTGGTTAAGAACTATTATTGCATGGGTGAATAATTATCAAAATATGCCGTAAGTAGTTCTCAAAGAATTATTAAGGAGTACTTTTAAAAGCACTATTACTTTAGAAGGGCATCAAAGCATTCCACATGAGCCATTCTGCACCCACAGTCTGGTCAGTGGAACAGGACTTCATCCTTTAATAGCCTTGATGGTCGAGGAGGCCCACCTTATAGCCACATGTTCTATTTTGCCACTCTGTTCCTAGGACAAACACCGTGGCCAAAGGCAACTTGGAAAGAAGGGTTTGTATGGCTTATAGGTGCAGTCCATCTCAAGGCACGGACCATGGAAGGGCGCTGGCCCATCTGCCCAGAGACAGAACCTCCCACAGCAGTCTGGGCCCTCCCACATCAATCATTAGGCAAGAAAATGCCCCGCAGACAAGCCCACAGGCCAATCTGATGAAGGGGATTGCTCATTTGAGGTTTCCTTTTCCCAGATGACTACAGTTTGTGTCAAATTGACAAAAACTAAGGAGCACACCCTATTTTCCATAGAAAGAAGTTCAGGGGCCATGGAGAGGGCTTGGTAAAGGCCCTTGCCACCAGTCCTGACAACCTGAGTTTGATCTCGGGGACCCTCATGGCAGAAGAAAGGCAACTTTCACAAGTTGTCCTCTGACCTCCACACACATTCACACAAGTGTACTAAGTAAATAAATAAATACAGTTGTGGTTCAGGTAAAGCGCACCCTAGATTCAAGGTCACACCATAGGAAGCCAACACTCAGGAAATGCTAGGAGCAAGAGCCACCGTAGCTGGTCTCAGGACTCTGTCCAGCTGTGTTGAGCCTGTTTCCTCTGCCCGGCCCACCATCCTGTCCTTCCTTTGCTGCTCAGAGCACTTTGAGGGGAGTATCACTCCCAACTAAAAGGGCCCTGAGTGCTTCACTGAGGACAAAGATCACCCGCCGGGAGCATCCACTGTTCAGCAGACATTTCTAGAAACACAAAGGTAAGATAATGTCACTCTCACTCTTCGGAGAATTTGACACAGGGGTGAGACAGAGTCTCAGCTTTAAAAATTAGCCAACAGTGTTCCATGGTTATTGCAGAAGGTTGTTGCTGTTAACTTGGCCGTGGGAATCTGACAGGAGATGGGTAAAGGTCGGGGGGATATTACAGGACTGACAGTGTTTTAGGATCTATGCCCATAGAAGCCCGGGTCCAGAGGTAAGAGCTGATGGATTGACTGATATCAGAGGAATGGTCTCAAATATATAATCGGTGGTGGGTGGAATAGGGAGAGCATGGTCCTGAGGTGTCTCCAAATACCTTCTAGAAGAGCTAGGCTCTTCTGGAAGGACTTTGTGCAAGGTCAGTCTAGAATGAGTGCTGATATTGGGGGAAGTTGATGGAAAGTGTGGGGCACACATTGAGAAGGAGGCTCTGGAGGCACGGTAGATTCTAAGGGCCATGCAGAAACAAAACGGGAGTCAAAGTCAGCTGCCGCTTGGAAGAATGATGAGCATCCCACCTGTCATGGGAGTCTACCATGGAATACTCACCCAGACGGTTTGGATTGAAAAGCAAAGGCCAGACTAGGGAATCAGGAATCATCCAACTTGGAAGGGAGGGAGGATGGGAGGCAGAAGCAATCAGGGGTGGGGTGGGGAGTAGGGAGTGGGTAACAGAGCTTCAAGGTAGGCCTGAATCACCTCTGTAAGTATGCAGTTTAGAAAATGCCAACACAGATCAGATATTAGCTGCTGCCGAGAATTATTCTCAATTTTGTTAGGTAAGAAAATGACATGAATTGTATTATATAAAGGAATATTATTTATGAGATAGATACTGAAGCAGGGGTCAACTGGCCTAAGATTTGAGGGGTCTCTGTGCAAGGATTAAATAGGTCTTCGTGCATGTTACACCAAGCCACATTCCTGGCCCCTGCTTTTGAGTTTGCTTTAAAACATTTCAGCTAAAAAAAGAAGGAAAATATTTCTATATGTTCCTATGTGCATGCATATTCTGTATGTATATGTTTTATACTATACATAGATCCGTAGCTAATTAACAAATAGAATATTGAGCAAGAAAAATCCAGACACAATATACTACATAGCATCCCATTCCATAAATTCTGTTCTAAAGGCAAAGTGAATTTAGGATCTAGATGTTAGACTTTACAATGTGATTGGGCCAAGATGGAGGACCCTGAGGGTTCTATGTTGGCTTGTTTCCTGACTGGGTGATATATATATATATATACACACATATATATATATATGTGTGTGTGTGTGTGTGTGTGTGTGTGTGTGTGTTGTGAAATATGTCACTATGCCCAAGACTAGTGTGCCTTATGGTTTATGCTTCAGTAAATGTACCCCAAAACTACTATTGCACATAGAGGCTGAAGAAATCAGGAATCCTCCATGGCCAGTGTATGAAGAAGATACAATTAGAATACACATTAATCCTAAATTTTCTAAACAGTTCTGAAATGATTTTTCATGGTCCAAGGGACACATATAATGGACCACATTGAAATATCTGATTTCAAGCCTATCACCCTTGTGGCAAGATAGAAACCTGAAGGGCAAGAACAGAAATCAAAGAAAAGGGGTTTCTGGGTCCAAGTTTAATGACCACTCCAGTTGTCTGGGAGTAGATTCAGATGCAAGGCGTGAGGCCTCATTAGACTCAGCCAGGCAGCCCAAGTATGCCATCCAAGGAGGGAGCCAAGTTCTGCCAGAATCCTTGCTAATTTCCTCTGAGCATCGACACACTCCCTCCTGACATGGCACAGACCAGATGCTAAGGGTCACTGGGCACGCGCACTGCCTCACGGGGCACACGCACTCTCTCACAGGGCATACCCGATGCCTGGAGAACAGAGCCTGGGGAAGAAGACTGTGTTATCTCCACCAAAAGCACATCACTTGATTTCCTGTTGAGGGGACACAAGAGCTCTTGAGAGGGGAGGGTCCTGAAAAAAGGAAGGAAAGGTGGAAGGAGAGAGGAAGGAACCAACGAAGGAAGGCAGGGAGGGAGGGAGAGAGGTACTCCACTGGCTTTGCTTTGGACACAGTTGTGATGTTTTGAGAGACAGCCTTGGGCTTGTGGCAAAAGCTTGGGGTGGGCTTTCCTCGCCACCATTTGCCTGATGTATTACTTGCTCCATTGTTGAACAGCCAGTCCACTTACTTACCCACAAAGTGTGTGCGCACATGTGTGTGTGTGCGCATGCGTGTGTATGCACGTGCATGTATGTGTGTGTGTGTGTGTGAATCGGGGTGCTGATTCTGTGTCTCCCTAAGCATGCAGAATGGGCTAGTGATTTAGATCAAAGAGCGGTGGGTTAGACCCCTGGTCTGCTAGCCTGTATTAAAGTAAGCCTGGCAGTACCTGGGCTTCTCCGTACCTCACTTTCCTCCCTTGTGATGTGTGGTAATAGTAACATCAAGATCTTAGAGTGGAATGCCAAGATGGCTTAGCAAGTAAAGCCACCAAACCTGATGACCTGAGTTCTGTTCCTACCAAGTGGGTTGGAGAAAACCAGCTTCCATGGGTTGTCCTCTGACTTCTATTTGAGTACACACCCACAAACACACACACATACACCCAAAATAAATAAATAGCATGTAATAAAGGATCTTTGAGCCACTACAAGGGTTGTGTGCATATATTTATTGAAATTATCATTCTCTGTTCAGTTATTTATACTCCAACTTATTCCCCAAAGGGTCTCTGTGGCTTGGGGAAGAGCTGCAAAGCAGCCTGGGAAGGACTTGGCATTTGATTGATGTTCACAGTATCGCATTCTGCCCCTGCCTATCTCATAAGGCTGTGGGGAACTCAAATGGGATAACATTTCTAAAAATGGCCTGTAAACTGGGAAAT
This sequence comes from Dicrostonyx torquatus, assembly GCA_028555095.1. Classification (NCBI taxonomy): domain Eukaryota; kingdom Metazoa; phylum Chordata; class Mammalia; order Rodentia; family Cricetidae; genus Dicrostonyx; species Dicrostonyx torquatus. The sequence continues at coordinate 1,550,132 of JAQHUG010000318.1, forward strand.
TCCATATACAGGACAGCTAGCGGAAGTGGGAGAAACAGGGAGGGAATGAGAGGCTGGAGAACGCGCCCAATCGTCTTCCAAGAAAGACATGGGGTTCTTGCGCCACAGAGCTTTCCCTCACCCAGGGGCACTAGGAATGTGGGCATGTGCAGGAGGAGCCATGCATACCTATAAGGTCCAGCAGTGTCAGAGCCGGAAGGAAACCAAGGGCTCGTTTGAGCAACCCCCTCCCATACTATTAGATACTTAGGAGAACTGAAGGCCAGCAGTGGGGCAGTGAGCATTGACCTTTGATCCTCACAAGTGTCTACCATCTTACTTCTAGTCACCCAGAGTGGCAGAGGCAGAGCCGCCACAGGCACCGGTTTCTCGACACCAAGTGTAGGACACTATTTCCAAGTTCACAGTCCTTGCACATTGCCCTCCCTCTGGCTGGGACACCTGGACGCACACAGACAGATTGGCTGGACCGCCTCCCCTTAAGTGTGCCCAAGTGTGCCCCACCCCCAGTTAAGGTGCCAAGGGGCTCCTGGACAGCGCCTACAGCCAATGAATATACACAGCCGTGAGCAAACACAGAGGCTTATTGTTAGGGACAGCGATTACTGCACGGGGTGGGGCATTTATTTATTATCACATTTATTTCTTTTCATTAACAGAAAGCAAACATTCCCCACCTGAAGACCTGGAAGGCTACCACCACCTGGACCAGAGGCTAGACAGGTCTGGAGAGACTCACCCTTCTTACAAGGTTCTTCACATTCAGGTCAAGCGAGGGAAAGAATGGTTCGGGTCAGACCTGGGAAGAGTTGTACCACCAGATGCAGAAGTAAAAACTAACAATGGAAGCTACGGTATGGGCCGTGGGCAAAAGAATTGGCCACATTCTATACCTCTGCTGACCATCTTCTGTGAAGTGTTGGAGGTGGTAAGAATTGAATGACAGACGTGTGGGGGTTGCTAACACGGCGCCCCATGTGCAGGCCTTGAACAAACAAGGTCAAAGCTGTATTTAAAAGCAAAGTGAGCCAGGCGGTGGTGGTGCATACCTTTAATCCCAGCACTGGGGAGGCAGAGGCAGAGGCAGGTGGATATCTGCGAGAGTGAGGCCAGCCTAGTCTGCAGAGTGAGTTCCATGACTGCCAGGGCTACATGGTAAAACCCTGTCTCATAAAACCAAACCAAACAAACAAACAAAAACAAAAAACAACCTCCCCAAAAAACCCAAATAAATGATAATAATAAAAAAACAAAGCGAACCTTGCTTTGGCAGAGATCGTACGGCTTGAGTGTTCCAAGATAGTCAGCTGCTCTGGGGCTAAACAGAGCAGAGGGCAGGAGCCCAGGTGTTCCAGATTTAATCTCACTCAGAGGTGTGTGTCTGGGGTCAGAGGGGACAAATTTGTTGACCTTTTCGGGTCACACTGCTTCCCTGGTTCAGCTCTCATTTCATGGTCTCCAGGTTGGAGCCCCTACCACCACCTAGTTTGTGTGTATGACTCATCCCAGGCCTCTCCTCTTTCCCTCAGGACAAGCCCTTCTCTCTCCTCCCTCCTCTCTGTCTTTCCAACCCTTCCTGCTCCTATTTCACAAGATTCAACTTTGGAGATTTATTCAGATTTTTTTCTCTCTCTCAGGAAAAAAAAAAAAAAAAGGCGGGATGTAGGTGAGGTCCTTCAGGGTTGCCCTTTAAAAATGTCTAGAGAGCTTAGGCCCAGAGGCTGTGATTTAAGGAAGGAGAGGTGGGCAGGCAGTACTGAGTCTGAGGTGGGCTGGAGGTCTGGACCCCAGGGGACAGGACCAGAGGAAAAGTTCCTTCCTTCCCTTTCTTCTCTCCAAAGGATTTCAGAAGCAGTCAGGGGTTGGAAAGGCCTCAGTCACAGGAGGACGGTGTTGGCCACCCAGTGTTGTTCAGAAGAGACCTCCTACTCCTGACTCCTGAACACATCCTCTGAGGAGTTCCTTTTCTTCAGCAGGATGCTGAGTGACCTTGCTGGGGGATCTGTGCCCTATACCATTTCACTCTGAAAGCTTGGAAAGGACCCTGGGATCTCTTGGATTGGCATTTCCCACTGTGTTGAGGAACTTTTGCCCGGTGCAAACGGAGGGTAGTAGCTGATAAAAAAAAAAAAAACTCTGTGTTTGTTTGCTTTGTTTTGTTTTTGTAAGTTTGGAAAATTTGGTGTGAATAGTGTATCTTCACTTAAGACTTCTCAGAGCCTTAAATATTCCCGTGGGATTTGACAATCTCTAGGACATCCCATGAAACAGTGACTCAGCTGCCCTCTGGTGTTATAAAAGGAAACTGAGGCAGAGAAGCACCAGGGATGCCTGGGTTGGTGCTCTTTCCTTAACACCAAAGCTAATTAAAAAAAAACATAACAGACACAGATGGTGTGCAGCAAAAATGGCTCAACATTTAAGGGCACCTGTTGCCGGAATGGACAACCTGTAATTCCTATGTGGTGGTTCCTGAAAACTGTGCTCTGCTCTTCATGCGTTTGTGTGTGTGCTAAATAATATATATGCCTAATGGGAACGGTGGTGCGTGCCTACAATCCCTGCACCCAGAAGATCAAGGTGGGAGAGCTGAGAGTCAGACCATAAAAATACGAAGCTGCCTCATCTCTTCCTGATTTTCTTTTATTATTATTGTGATTGGGGGCAGAGGATGTGGGAACTAAGAGCAGATTTATTTACACGTATATGTTCTAAAGGCCAGGAGGGTCCTGCTGTGTAGAGTTACTTCAGCTCCTTCTAAGCAAGAACTTTTCGTCAGACCTCTTTGAGTATGGATACAGTCATCTGGCTGAGCAGCGGGCTTCCCTTGCACAGAGGGTTCCAAGCCATGGTGACTGCTCAGTGTGCAGTACAGCAGGTTAAATGAAGTCCTCACCAAAGATATGTGCACAGTCAAGTCCCCAGGACTGGTGACATCTCATGGAAAAACAAGCCTCTGCAGATGAAAAGAGTGCTCGTCTGTGTGTCTCTATCAGACAGAGGGCAGAGGGCAGTCACCTCTGCAGAGAAGTAAGCAGTGTGACAATTAGAATAGCTGCAGCCATCACCTAAAGGGTGCTGGCGACAACCCCGGGAGCTTAAGATAAAAGGAAAAGCCCCTCTGTGTTCTAAAGGTCAAAACTAGGACCAGCGCATAAAGGTGGCTCCCAGAGCTATGAAACACACTGCTTGGTTTTGGACAAGGGACGGCTGTATACACCGTATGATTTTGGGGGGTCCTTCCAACACGGGCATGCTGCCAGCACCCCTTGAGGATATTGGTGATGCGGTATGAGGAAGCTGTCCCGGGAAGAGGAAGCCATGAGTACTAGACACAAGACAGGAAGAGCAAACTGGCGGCTTTTAAAGTTAGCCCCTTAAAGAACTTACAAGCTCCTTCTGGGCCTGTAGGGTATTGGGCTATCTCCTCTAAGTGGCTTGCCAGGCAGGTGGCCTGCTGCACGGGGTAAGGAGCTAGACAACAGGCTTTAGCAGATTCTAGGGAATTTCTGAATTTCACAGCGTGCCTGGGACTTCGACCTGTCCTGGGAGTCCTGGGTTTTGCCTCAGTGACAGAAATCAGTCCTCACACACAACTAGCCTGTCCCCAGCACTTTGTTCCACGCGTGCACTCTAACACGCACCTAGGAGTTCTGTCACAACAGCCTCCCTGCCTAGAGACAAGCAATAACATGCCCGCCTGCCCGTCTCTTCTTGCCTTTAGTCCCTGGCAAATTAAGGCCAAACCCAAGTTGCAGGGCAAAGGAGGATCAATTACCAGGCACAGGAGGAGGCTGCGGTTTGAATGTCTCAGCCGCAGCTCAGGGAGACCTGAGAGACCTCAGGACAGGACTGAGAGGGCTGAAGCCATCAGATTTCTCAAAGCTACGGATGACCCAAATGGCTGTAGCTGTTGGCAAAGCTGTTGTAACTTTGTCCCTGAAGCCAGAAGCCTGGCTGTGTGTTCCCTTCCTCCTGGGGGCACAGAATGAGCTTTGCCCACCTGAAAGATGGATGCTCTGGGCAGGAGTCCCAACCTGGGCACACCTGTGTATGCAGTCTGACTGGATTATCCAGAGCCTAGCGCCATGGGCGTCCTCCCCTCACCCCACTCCCACCCCATCCTCCCCTCAGGGTGGGGAGGGCTCCTGCTGCTGCTCAGTGTCAATCACAGCCCCCTTGCTTTCCTGGAAGCTACTTTCAGAGGTCACTGCTCTTGGCTTCTGGTTTCCCTTTTCCCACTCTCCAAAGTCCAACCATCCCCAAGGTTGAGAGGGGCAGGTAACCCAGCCTCCACGCCCCCTTTCTAGACCAGAAATGTTTTGTAACCAGGCTTGCTTGTGCTTGGGAGCCGCTTGCTTCCAAGGTTGTTTTGCTCAGCTGGGCAGGGTTGAGCTGAAGCCCCCCCTGTCCTCAGCTGCCTTCTCCCCCTCCCCTCACCGCCCTAATTTCAGGCTCAACTGTGCGTGTTTAGGGCTTAATTAAACTCCTGTCTTGCTTTCTGTAGAGACACTTTCTGCCCCAGGGAGTTGCTACCGTGCTTTGTGGGGAAGGCAGGTCTGAGCAGGCTCTCCAGAGATGATCTGCTAGAGAGGGAGAGGACGAACGTGGTTTCTGGAAGTTGTTGGGTATGGCTGTGCAAAGGGAGCCCCCTTGGCCTCCCTTACTGAGGGCTCTTAAGCACCCTGGAGCCTCCCCACCTCTGCCTCCACCATCCTTGCTTGCCCCTGCTCAATTATTCCAGGTCGGGCTGACCTGGTCACCCTGCTCTCCAGTGCCCTGCCCTGCCCTGCCCTGTCCTGCCCTGCCCAGCCAGCCAACAACAGCCTTCAGCACCACCCTCCCACCGCTGGCCACACCCTGGCCTCACCGTCCCCAGAGTCCTCTGGGAACAGGTTCCCACCCCACGGAACTTTGGACGCCACCCTTGAGCCCTCAAGAGAGTGTAAAAAGCCCAGCAAGGATGCTGTGCAATCCAACCTGAGGAAGGATTCTGTGGCCTAGAACTTTCTAGAAAACATCTGGGAGGGGGATGTTTGTTTTGGAGGCCTGGGTTAGCCCCTGAGAACCTGTTAACCCTTGAACAGATTATTCCCACCTCCTAGCCTCAGTTTCCCTATCTGTAAGCTGGTGTGCCCCCTCTTACAGGTGCAAAGGGGGATTGACAAGGATGATACTGGAACTGGCAGAGACAGATCATTAAACTCTTGGTCCAGGTTGAGCGAGCTGTGCCCGTGGATCCTGAAGCGTTTCCCTCCAAAAGATCCCCACCCCCAGTGGATGTCCCACCCGTCCCTCATGCTGATCTTGCCACCTCTGCATGTCTTCCCTTGAGTTTCAAAAGCCTCAATGGGAGTCACGATGCTGGGGTTTTCCCGCAGCAGTATTTACTAACAGGGAAACAGAGGCAAGGAGCCTTGTCCAGACCACACAGGGTAGGACAGATAGCCAGGGCCTAGTGCCAGGCCTCTGAAACCGTGCTCAGTCCCCAAGGTCCTCTCACTGTCACCAGGATGAATCTGCTTTCTGACGGATTCTTCAAGCTTGTAGGGTAGGGGTGGGCCGTGGTTAGCACAACCTGCTGTAGTATGTGGCTCTGTTTTAAGGGATTGGGGATCACCAGAGTCCTAGAGACTTCAGATGTCTCCCACATCAACCTTCTTGGAAAACTGGGTCCCGGACAGAAGAGCAGTCAGATAGCAAAACAGGGGAAGCTGACACTATGCTCACCCCTGTGTTCTAGATAGGCCCATAGGCAGGACACAGGAAACGACCCCCAAAGCTTGTGGGTAAGCCTGTGATGTGTCTGTCCCTAGATGACCTGGTTGCTTCCAATATTCTGAGAACTTCCCCCATGAGATGACATGGAACCCAGGACAAGGCTCTTCATCTTCCCCAGGGAGGACCAGAGATGTTGCCTCTGGGCACTTCAAAGTCCTTGCTGATGTGAGGGAGTCAGGGGCCGGGGAAGGGAGAGGTCATTGAAGAAGAGTGGGTTGCCCACAGTCCCACCAATCAAGGAAAGTGGTTTTCTTCTGTGTCCTTCAGTTTCTCTATCTCCAAATAATGGCTGACGGTGCCCCCTCCCATTTCCTGGATGGCTAGTGGCCATGAAGGTGGAAGCAAGCATCTTGTTCCATAGCAGGTGAGCCTGAGCGGTAATGTCTTCAACAAGCCAGGCTCTACATCTGTGAAATGAGACCATTTGCTTATCTTCACAGGTGGGATTTAGACCAAATGACAAATAAAAAAAAAATACATGAATAAACCACCCTTCTTAGGGATCAGCACATACTAGGTGCCCTACAAACGTTACTTCTCTCCTCAAATTGCCAAGCCAGGCTAGCAAACCCTAGTCTGTGGACCAATGCTTCTGTCTCTGAGCTCCTTCAGGCTCAGTAGGGCTCATGTTCCCCGTAGCAGCATCCCAGCCACCAAGTCTCCATGCTCACTGATGGGCAGATGAAGTCCTGTTGTCTGAGCCCTTCCCAGGGGCCGGGGGCTGTGAGTTCTAACCCTCATCAGCTATCAGCTTATTGTGTGGCCTCAAGCCAGCCTCCTGGCTTCCCTCAGTTTCCCCACCATAAAAATGAGACTAATGACCATCAGCCTCCTGCAGTTGGGTGTTGTGAGAATTAATTAAGGTTTGTAAAAGGCTTTGAGATCCAAGGATGAAAGGGCTGGGGGACGACAGAGTGTTATTATCCACCATTAGTACTGTTATATTCTATCCAGGGATCTCAAAGCCTTTTACAGGCAGTAATTAGTACCTCGCAGGGGTGTTTTGAGGATGATTAGCTCCATTTCACATATGGGAAAATTAAGGCACAGACAGAAGTTAAGTCACAAGAGGGCAGAAGGGCTAAGAGACATTCTAGTGTTCCTAGAATTTACTGGGGGCCATATCCCTCAGACCGGTCTCTAAGGCCCATGTTCTCAGGGCTGTGGAGGGGCTCAGAGCAAGAACCTTTTTTTTTTTTTTTTTTTTAATTCTGTGTCTCTGGTTCTTTTTATCTTGTTGAACTTCCCCATAAAGAGCACAGGGTGGTCCGTGTCTAAGTCAGCTGGGCAGCAAACGCCTTCACTAGGAGACACGGGAAGAGGGTAGGAGCAGACGCCCCCATTTCTTCATCCCTCCTCAAACTCTGCTGGTCACCTGTCTATGGGATCAAATTCAAACGTGGGTGAACCAAGGCCAGACTTCCAGGCACTCTCTACAGCGGCATTCAGTCAGGGGAGAGACATGCAGGCACGGGATCGACAAGAAGAGGGGCAGGTGCCAGGCTGTTTGTTGACCCCACTGAATGCTGAGTGCACAAGCAAGCCCCTGGTCTGTCTGCTCTGGAGAAGTCGCTTGCTTCCTGAAGACCTTTAGGGGCTCCTGATGCCTCTGGTTGCCTCTGGTACTGTGGTACATGGATACTGATTTTTTCTTTTTTTTTTTTCCGGAAAAAAACGCATCCCAGAGCTAGTATTTGAAGACGGGTTGTTCCCTTTTGCATAATAAAGTACGATCCTAACTACACGAAGTAAATTTAGTTCCCTACTGTAGACAGCTGCAAAGAGCATTCAAGAACAGATGGATCCCTCAGAGCCTGGGTCCCTACCAGGCTCGTCTGGTTCGACCACTCCAGCATTCTGTTCTTGGCCTACTCTCTAGAGCAGTGGCTCTCGGCCTTCCTAACATGGCCCCCCTTTAATACCCTCATGTCATGCTGTGGTGACCCCCGACCATAACGTTATTTCGTTGCTACTTCATAACTGTAATTTTGTCACTGTTATGTGACCCCAAAGGGGTAGCGACCCACAGGATGAGAACCACTGCTCTAGATAGATAGATACCAGAGCTCTGGATGGGGGACACCGATGGCCAGCGGCCTGCTAGCAAGTTTATTTAGCCAGCTTTCAAAATAACAACAACGATCTGTGTACCACAGTCACCTGGTCTTTGGTACTTGGCAGTCCCCATGGTGTCCTTTTCCAAGACTGCTTTCAAGCTTCCAGTGTGCCAACAACTGGCTCACCAAATTCCGGGAACTGGAAACTCGACTGTGCTTTAAGGTAGCTCCAGAGAACTGTTATCTTCTCAAACACATTTCTCCAAAGAGAGAGGGAACCTATCTGGAGGTGACTCGCTCCCCAGAGTGGTCCCTGCATGGATCTCTCTCAGGCACCCCACACCCCGCCAAAAAATCCTCTGAAATCTTTATTTCCAACAGTGCCCTCTTATAAATGTAGAAAAGATGGGCTGAGTCCTTTCCTGCTATTTTTTTAAACAGATTTCTTTCTTTCTTTCTTTTTTACATTTTATTTTAGTTTTGCACTTGCTTTATAGGTATTTTACCTGCATGTGTGTTTGTACACCAAATGCATGCCCAGCGCCCTTGGAGATCAAAAGAGGATGTCAGATGCCCCAGAACTGGAGTTACAGACAGTTCTAAACCACCGTGTGAGTGCTGGGGATGGAATCCAGATTTTCTCTCCAGCCCTAGGGAAGTTGCTTTGAGGAGAAGAAGAAAGCAACTTAGTAAGGAAATGGGCATAAGATGAGTATGTCCTGATGGAGGAATACAAGGAGTATACGTATGTGTGGGTATATATAGATCTATATATAAGTATAGAATATGGATAGAGAGACTGTAGATACAGTGAGAGAGAGAAAGGTAGACACAGACAAGTAGAAAATCAGAGAGAGGGAGAAAGAGCGAGTGACGAGAGAGAGAGAGAGAGAGAGAGAGAGAGAGAGAGAGAGCGAGCAGTTAACTTTATTCTGAGTCATTTGAGAATTTAGACTGGCGTGGTAGGCATGTGGCCTTTTACAGCTCCCCATGTTATTTTTGTCACTACTTTATAACTATCACCTTGCTACTGGCATGAATCGTAATGTAGGGGTCTCATATGCAGGCTATCTGATATGTGACCCCTGTGAAAAGGTTGTTCAGCCCCCTGAGGGGTCGCAACCCACAGGCTGAGAACCACTGCACCTTCTTCTCATTACCTCTATTAACACTCCAATCGAGGAAATCATAATCAGTTAAACACTGCCATCCAATCGCGGACCTCATGCAAACGCCTTCACCCTTCCCCGCAATGCCTCATCTGCCTTCTGGTCAAGATCCACGTTAGGGTCATGAGTTGCATTTACCTGTCAGGCCTCCTTAGTTCTCTTCAATCTGAGACGGATTTTCAGTCCTTCCCCATCTCTGTCAGGTTTTCTCTCTGTCCTTCTGAGTCAGGGTCTTACTATGCAGTCCTGACTAGTCTAAAACTTGCCATGTTGCCCCAAGTTGACCTTGTTTTTTTGTTTTGTTTTGTTTTTTGTTTTTCTTCAGTGAGCCTCCTGCCTCTGCCTTTCAGGTGCTGAAATGTGTCACACGCCGGGTGACAATAATATTAAAAACTACAGGGCATCCTTTTGTTGGATGTTTCCCCAACCTGTGTTTTCAGGTCTACTCTCAGGTCACTTGCTCTTGGCAAGAATACTATGCAGAACTAGACTTCTCACAGGCGTGACAGAGCTCTCTCCAACAATGAGGAGCATCCTGTCACTGGGTCAAGTTGGTGCCTGCCAGGTTTCCCCATCACACACTCACCATGTTTTATTGAATTTGATGACTGTGGTGAGGAAAAACTGCAAGACAGCACCAATATTCTGTCCCTTACCAAGTCTCCACCCACTACCCTTAGCATCCTTGATGACTTCAGCCTTCATCATTCACCATGATAGTTACCAAGCGAAGTTCATCCACGTCATTCGCTATGCATTTATCCATCCACCCACTCACCCATCCACCCATCTATCCATCTTCCCACCCACCCACTCATCCATCCATCCATCCATCCATCCATCCATCCACCCACCCACCTATCCATCCATCCATCCATCCATCCATTCATTCATTCATCCATTCATCCACCCACCTATCCATCCATCCATCCATCCATCCATCCATCCATCCATCCATCCATTCATTCATCCACCTACTTATCCATCCATCCACATATCCATCTGCTGGCACCCTATTATAAGAAATGAATAGACCCACAAATTCATATTTCAACCAAAAGGTTATAGTTTATTAGTACAGCTACTTATGCTGATACCCAAATGTCCTAGATTTAGCCAGTGGGAACCCCATCAGACTGATTTGTGTCATTTTGACGTCAATTCTTTGAGCATTTCCTCATTGTCTGGCACAAAAAACGTTTAAGATGCTTCCCCTCCTTCCCTCCTCCCTCCTTCTCTTCCTTCCTTCCTTCCTCTCTCAAAAGCTGGCCTGAACTCACTATGTAGGTTAGAGCTAGCTTCGAGTTCATGGCAATCCTCCTACCTCAGCTTCCTGAGTGTTGATATTATAGGCTTGACCTGCCATATATGAACACACACATGTTCAGTCTCTTCTGAGAATGTTTTTGTTTTAGCACTGGAGTCTGCCTTCTCACCCCAGTGAGACCCCAGTGTCTCTTGTGGAGAATAGCACATACACACTGTGATCTGGACACTTGATGACTTGTTTTTGCTTGGGTGTTAGTCAACAGTTCTGGAATACTGTAATGTGAATTAACTGTAGAAGATCCTGGTGTCTTCTTTAATTTTTAAAAATGCTCATTGGTGTTTTGCCTGCCTGCATAGCTGTGTGAGGATGTTGGATTCCAGGGCTGGAGTTACCAACAGCTGTGGGCTGCCATGTGGGTGCTGGGAACTGAACCCCAGGTCCTCTGGAAGAGCAGACAGTTCTCTTAACTGCTGAACCATCTCTCCAGCCCACTTGGCATCTTCCTATGTCTGACAATGTCCTAGTGTTTCAGTATCTCATGGGATGATGTCTATGGTTTGACATGGGTATTCTTTAAATCTACATCCAATTTCAATGTGCTACATTCATGTGTGGGGAGGTGGGGTCCGTGTGCATGTGTATCCTGCACATAGAGGGCAAAGGAGGACATCAGGTGTTCTGCTCTATCAACTCCATTTTACTCTCTTTGGATGGAATTTCTCACTGAAAATGGAGCTCGGCTGGCAGTCAGAAAGACCCAGCAATCTTTCTGTCTGGACTCCCACAACCCTGGGGTAACAGGCGTCTGGGCATGCAACTATGCTCAGCTTTTTACATGGCTGCCAGGGTTGGAACTCGGATCCTTGTGCTTGCCCACAAACACTCTTACTCACTAGCCATCTCCCTAGGCGTGTGTGTATGTGTGCACGTGTGTGCATGTGTGTGTGTTAAGGTAAGAAATGTAGGTATATATGTTGGACTTTTGGAAGTGATAATTATTATTATTTTGATTCAGGGTCTCACCTTAGTCCAGGTTGGCCTAGAGCTTGCAATAATGCCCCTGTCTCAACCTCCCAAGTGGTGGAATTATAGGTGGGAGTTGCTGTATACAGTTGGACTTTATAAAAAAAAATGAGAAAGGATTTCATGTGAGGAACTGGGGCTAGGTGGACGGAGGGAAACTGTAGTCTGAGGGGACTTTAAGAAAGGAACCTTCTAAGGGGAGGTCAACTTGCTGAGGAAGAGATGACTTCAGTCGATATTGTAGAGGTTGTAAAACTGAAGTTCAGAATGCTGCATGAGCAACCTACGGGGTCAAAAGTCTCCGCAGCTGGATGTAGAAAAGATGTCTGTGTCAATGCCAAGACAAGAGGGGCCATGTTTGGAGGCCAGCATGGGATAATGGGGACCAGTGTTCAGGGAGGCTGGAACTTCTGATGGAGGACAGAGAGACTGACTCTAACCCCAAGACTAGCTCAGAGATGTGAAGTACTAGTCCCCAACATCGAACAAGCCCAGCATTGCAGAGTTTTGTTATTATTATTTGTAGGAAGCAATTAGATGTTCCTCCAGCAGAACTAAAAGACAGCTCTAGGCAGTGCTTGCTGCATTCTGCACATGGGCAGAACCCGCTATATTTTCTCCTTTCTTCCCTCTCCTTTTCTCCTTTCAGAGCCCTTTGAACAGCGTTTGAGGGCAGCCAGATCCTGCTGAAATCTCAGGGACTTACCAATCAGCTGCCTGGCCTTGGCCAAACCTGGGTGTCATCTATGAAATGGGTCGGTAGTTATATGATCATGGTGACCCCCACCAGTGCCTGGAGTCTAGGAACACCGAGTACCATAGGGTTGGTAGCTGCTCAGAGGCTGAACAGATCCAAGGGGCAGAAAGAGGCAGAGAACTGACACCAGCTAGGGACTGGATCTTCATGGCCCAGACTGAGGAACAGGCAGGAGAAGAACTGGGAGCAGGGTTTTTCACCCTTATCAGCAGGTTCAGGAATACAGTTCAGACCCTGGAGAGGCAGAGACATGCAGAAAGGCTGAGGCCCTTGTTTGTGGTTAAGTGGGTAGTCTCAGCAGTTCCTCATTTGAACTGGGAACTAAGCAACCAGCCAGCCACTGCCACAGGCCTCCATCCAACCCATTTCCGGCCATGGTCCTAGTCCCGAAGGGCCCCTAGTCACTGTCCCTTTCCAGGGTCTCTGTAGGGGCTCCCCCATTTGGGGGTAGGACCATCACTCCTCAAGGGACAGTGCTTGTGGGAACAAGCCAGGCTGGATTTGGATGCTTGTCCTGAAAGCATCCTATCACTGCAATGGGGAGGGACAGACAGAGAGCAGGAAGGGTGGGGCTGCCCACAGCAGAGAAATTTGCTAGACAGAGGCCACCGCTCTAGGACTCTAAAGGACAAGTGACACTGACAATGGCACCACCATTCTCTCTTGTTCAGCTCAGCAACCCCTTTACAGACAAGGAAGTGGAAGTTCCGAATCTTTAACCTTCCTAACTTAAGGGGTTAGTGAGTACCAGAGCAGGACTGGAACCCAGGTCTCTGGAGCCCACTGCTTTTGCTCACTTTACAAAAAAATCAGTGTTGGACAAATCCAGCAGCCCCTAGGTCTTGGGGGGTGAGGCCAAGCAGAGTCAGAGTGTAACATAATGTAAGAAGAGGCTTCTGTGCAAGGCACAGAATAGACCTTGGAGCACTTGACCACTAAACTTTTGGGAGCTTCATGTGTTACCCTTTATGGAGTTCTGAGTTCCAGGTGGAAAATAGAGACACTGACAAGAAGAGGAGTCAATCAGAAAACGGAGATATGAGGCAGGACAAGGTGTTGCCTAGCTCGCCCATTCCCCAAGGTCAAGGCAAGTTCAGCATGGAGCCCCAGGAGCAGAGGCTGGCAGGATCTCCCCTCCCCCCGGGTGGGGGAGCTGCAGGGCCCTGGATTGCTGATTGTAGGGGGGCAGGAGTGGGGGGGGCGGAGTTAAGTTCTAGGACACTTTCAACTTCCAGTGGTTACCTAGCTTGTAACCCAGGCTGGGCATCTGCCTGGCCTCTGTTCCCTCCTGGAGGGGGTACTGGGTGGAGGTCTTCACTGCAGTATGGATGGAAGCACGTTTAGGTTAAGGAGCTTTGTCTGCCACTGTCGAGGGCATTTCCACTCATTTTCCCCTCTTCACGGCAGGAGAGCCCCAGCCTCTTCCGCGTGTGCCTCCTTTCTCTTCTCTCGCTGGCCTTGCTTCCCTGGTAAGCCTCCTTCCCACCCTTTCCCCTTCATCAGACAGGCATCTGGCTTCACATACACTTCCTTCTGCCTGCCTCCTCTCAGTCCTTCTCCGCACAGCCATCCCTTCCAGAGACTTCCAAAACAGAATGACCTCCAAGGAAGCCAGGCTCTCCACCAGCAGGGTGGCTACAGGAAACAAAAGCGCACCCTCCTAGCATCCTGCCCTTGGGAAACCTGTGGTCTACTGGAGGTAAGGAAGCCGGCGCTGGGACACCATTTAGAAACCAGATGCAATCAGATAGCTCTTAAGGGGCTCCCCATAAACTCAGGGAATAAAGCAATTTTAAGGAAAACAATTGGTAGAAAGATAGGGCAGCCAACCTGGACTTGATCCCCATGGAAATGTTACTGATATGCTGTCTCACCTTGGGGACTCCATTTTTCATTGCCTATAATTGGAGAAGGAGGGCAAGACAGGACCAAGCAGCCTCTAAGCCAGGGCTACTTCACTCATGCCAAGTCAGCCTCCTCAATCCTGTGTCTCTGATAGCCTGTGTCGCTGGGGCTCTGTGTTGGCGGGGCGGGGGTTACATTGTGCCCAGAGAAGGCCAACGGGGTGGGGGTGGGGGAGTAGGTCCCACTTTCTGGCTCAACCACCTACTGTTGTTTGAACAACCAACTTCCTTTCTCTCTCTAAGCCCTGGTTCTCACCTGATAAGGCAGGCCTGGCTTTGAGATAGGGCTGGTCAGTGGTCAGCTGTCCTGGCTAGGGTTAGTGAAGCACACATGTAAGTTCTAAAGTGTGTACAAGAGGTCTTTATTCAGGCATAGCAGGACAAGAGGAAGAACAGCCCTAGGAAACAAAGAGAGAGAGAGAGAGAGAGAGAGAGAGAGAGAGAGAGAGAGCCCCCGAAGAGTTAGCCAATTGGAAGATTCCACCCTATGTATACAAAGAACAACTTAATAGAGAAAGAAAAATGGCGGAGCCCTGGACGCTTGCCTTTATAAAGAGGAAAAGCAACTGAAATGGCCATGGACAGAGCCATGGTTTTCTGTTCGCTTATTCAGCCAACTGAGGAGCCTCCTTTATGCAAGCCTTGGACAAGGCCAAGTCGCCACACCTGACCACTGCTCATTTGACTGCCTCCTGTCCAGTCCCCCTGGGGTGTATCCGTCTGCCCTGCCTCCATCCACCTCCGCCAGCAGGGCATTACGCCTGAAAGGCTCCCAGAACTCAGACCACCTGGGCCACCAGACTGCCACCATCAGTTCTAGGTTTTGAACGGATGATGAGTGTTCTCACACTACATGTTTAATATATGTGCTGGGTATGACAGGAGACGCCATGATCCTCCTGGGTCATCCTTTGGGGGAAGGATGTGTTGCCACAGTGGCTGGAAGTGTGTCTGCTCAGCTGTCTTCCCCTTCAGGAATGGCCTTAGCTGTCAGGAGGAGCCGTTTCTAGAATATCACCTCTTCTCCGGGAGTACAGCTTCAAGGCTGTGAGCACAGAGAGGAGGCAATCCTGGTCCAACATGGCAAGACTGTGCTGAGCAGTTCTAGCTTCAGAGTTCTCAATGGCATCCCCCGTCCAAAGAGGTTTAACCTAAGCCTCTCCCTCCGAGAGTCTATTCCCCTAGGAACCCCGCCTGTGACAGGGCCCAAGCTTTAGAGCCGGATAAAACATCAGTACTGGATAACTGCCATTTAGAGATGGCTCCTCCCCAGCTAGGTACCGAGCCATACATTTGATATCCATTATCATGCCAGCCTCTCCCAGTTGAATGAGAAAGGACCCTGGTAGAAACAGCTTGAGGAAAAGTAGAGACTTGGTTGGTCTAGGTAGCTAATGGGGCTGCCAGGGAACCAGTGTTCCAGCATCAAGAACCTGGGTCTTCCATGGGCTTTGGTAGGTTGGATCCTTCTGGAAGCTCTGAGGAAAGACCACGCCCTGCTTCTCTCCTAGCTTCTGGCTGGGATCAGCACTTTGCGAGTGTCTGACTGGCACACACACCAACCCAGCCTCTGCTCTGTCATCACAGGGCCGTCCCCTTTGTCCTTGTGTCTAAAATTCTCTCACGTAGACTTCAGGCATTCTCTTAGAGCCTAGTCCATTTTAGCTTCCTGCAACTTACCCATCTGGCTCCCGAGGCTGTTTTCCTAGCACATGAATGCAAAGCATTTTGAGAATGCTGCCCCCCCCACGTCCCTCCCCTGCCACTGCTGAAATCCCATAGTCAGCAAGACCTTGTGGAGAGGCAGGGCTGATGGAGGTGCTGAACTGTGTCTCGAGGGTAGGAGAGGCAGGACAAGGCCTGGAAGCAGGGACCTAGAACCTGAAAGGCCCAAGCCCTTTGGCTTGAAGTCCAAGGAGAAAGAGAGGCTACCCTACAAGGCCCAAGTGTTTTCTGTTTCCAACAGCCATTGAGAGTCGCTGCCACTCTGCCAGACTCAGGACACTTCACTGCTTACTGTCTAGAAAGCATTGCCAATGTGTCCTGTGGGAAACAGCTGAAGGAGAGATGTGCAGAGTCACTAGAGGACCAGAGCCATGGGTAGGGAGAAGGTGACAGGGATGGGGAGACTGGAGGGGACTGAACATGCTCCACCCACCAGTCGAGACCAAGCTTCAAACCAAATGGGACTGTCTTGCCCTAGTGCCCGCCCCTCAGAGATGTTGGCTTTCTATAACCTGTCCAAGGAACATCTGGGACTTCCCTATCTTGTGTCAGCGGTTCTCAACCTGTGGCAGCACGATCAGATATTTATATTAAAATTTATGACAGTTACAAAATTACAGTTATGAAGTAGCAATAAGATACTTTGATGGTTGGGAGTTGCAACTGTATTAAAGTGTCGTGGCATTGGAAGGTTGAGACCACTGTCTTACATTGTCCCTCAAAACTACCTTCTGGCAAACTGCTCTTGTAATTCATGTGTGTGCCAACATTGGTATGGCAAGACATCACATCCTACTTGATGGTCCTGCTGTCCCTCCTGCCAAGTGGCATCCTCAGGGAACAAGGAAGACAGAGTGGAGAGGCGCAGCTATTCTTGGAGACCCAATGGGAGGTGACCTTAGGAGAAGCCTTTCACCATTGTCCACTTTCCACCACTTGAAGACTTATATAGGCTACTGGGGAAGACATCCCCCAGAATCATGACTAAGGTCTGGGAAGAGAGCTGTAGGGTGGGGTGGTAACTCACATGAGCACCCAGGATAGACTGCCTGAACTAAGGGGTGCCAGAGAATTGGGGGCTGTACACGTTCCCTGCAATCAACACAGAATTTTGCAGGATGGGTTTGTTGTGCTGTGTGTACGTACAGCTACTGTATTTATATGTGGGGCTCAATTCTCAGGTGACATCCATCTATAGGATGGTTAAGAGCCATACTCAGAGGTCTGCCACTCTTCAGGGGTCCTGGAGGGGATGGAATGAGACTCTCCATGCTGGATGTTTCAAGTGACTCAGTGTGGAGCACCCCACTCCCCTTTCCCTCTCTGCATTTTTGGTGTTCAAGAGAAAGGGACACCAGCATAGAAGAAGGAGGGTAACTCTGGGAATTCTCAGTGACCCCTCTAGCCCCCACCCTCCACGGGTGCTCACTGCTCTGGTTGCTGGTAAGCAGGGACTCCCTCTGTATCAGAGGGAAGGCCCTGTATTCTCTGGTCACTTGGCTTTGTTTCCTAGAGTCCCTCCTGGTGTCCCAATCTGACCATCCTGGGTTGGCCAAGCATCCTCCTGGATGGTAGAAGGTATGGCGTGGTGACTAGCAGCGCTTGGGGGACCCCAGCTGGAGGTATGGAGGCCGGGAGGAGACCTTGGGCTTTTCAGAGATTGATTGAAAAGGGTGTGGTCATGATGTGACCATCGCACTAAGGCCATCTGAGAAGTTTGAACCAGAAATAGCATCTCTCACAAGGAGCTGATGAGAAAAGGAGCTCTTGCTACCAATGGCCTTCACCTTCAGGGCTAGCATGTGGCAGTGTGCTCAGCCCAACACTTTCCGCTTCAGTCCTAAGCTCACACACTCTTTTTTGGGCTCCCAATGTGAAATGTCTCACATCTCTTGGAAAACAGGCAGAGCAGAATAGGTGAATGAATGACACCACAGCTTAGGTACAGCTTGGGTGGGAGGCCCTGTCCTGAGCGACTGGGTTTAAGCCTCCTGACAGCACCCTAAGGAATATCCTCAGCTCCACAGCCAAGGAGCTGAAACAGATGGAGAGGAGCTCGCTCAAGTTCACTGGTTAGTTAGCAAGAGAGCATGGCAGCCTGCGTCTCACTGGCAGTCTCTGAGAGCGAATGAACGGGATGAACGAATGACAAAGCAGGGAAGCATCTGCGGGACTGTACCGGTGCTGAAGGGCCAGGCCAACCCTGGGGATGATGGTGCTATGGTTGATGGTGTTGGTGAAGGAAACATCCTCCCCAGCCTCGTTGCTTCCAGCTCTCCCGCGAGAGTGTTTTGTTCAGGCACAAACACGAAGCAGCTGATGTGGTAGGAAGCGCCCTGGTGTCTGGCTTGCCTCCTGGCCTTGGATAAACCCTTCGTCCTCTCTTGGCCTCATCACTGCATATAAAGGAATGTCTAGGGAAATCAGGTTTGGGAGGCCTTTCAGTTTAGACACCCCATATTTCTTTCAGATGAAGCAGAAAGCAAGAGGCTGAGCTTGGAGGTTCAGGCTATCTGGTCTCAGGGAGCCTTGGAAAGACGGGAAGTCAGGGTGAGCAGGCTCCGAGCTTAGTCTAGAAGATCTTGGAGTGAGGAGTGGGTATGGGTCTCACCCCTATGACTGCTTTAAATCACCCTGATCTTCCCAAGAAGAGCTGGGGCAAAGACCGGTTCTCAGAGCTGGGAACATGCCCAGAGACCAGCTGACTTTCCATTTTGCAGCCAAGGATGTAGAAGCTGAGAGAATCCCAGGCCCCATAACAACTCCACCTCTGTCAGCCCTTCCCACTAGCTAGGCAAAGGGTGTGTTCTAATTCTAAATGGCAGAAAGAGAAATTATGGACCATCAAGCTGGACCAGTAGGCTCTCTAGCTTTCCCCTCAGGACTCTGTGTCATCCTGGGCCACAAGTCAGCAAACCATCATTGGGCCATCAACCCAGTGAACCACGGAATTGGGGTCAGGCAGTTGCCTGTGACTAATTCTCAAGGCCAAGGTAGTGAGCTGGTCTTGGGAAAATGACAACATCTGTGTCTTCCTGACTAACTCCTGAGGCCTCTGGCTCTGAGGAGCATCCCCAGCTCCATCTCCTCCTTCACAACACCCCCTCAGCTTGAGGCTTGCCTCTGCTCAGACTTGGCTGTATCTTAGAAATGACCACTGGAGACTTCAGAGTAGAATTGTGTTGTTGTTTGAATGTGGTTTGTTCGCCTCAAACTCATATTGAAATTGAAATCACATTAGAAGACGGCAAGAGATGGGACCTTTAAGGGGCAAGTAGGGTTCTACCCTCATGAACAGTTCATGTGATGAATGGTTTATCTCAAGACCAGTGGTCCTCAGCCTTCCTAATGCTGCGATCCTTCAATACAGCTCCTCATGCTGGGATGACCCCAACCAAAACAATTATTTTTGTTGCTACTTTATAACTGTAATTTTGCTACTTTTATGAGTTGTAATGGAAATTATGTGTTTTCTGATGCTCTTAGATAACCTTTATGAAAGGGCCATTTGACCTACAAAGGTGTCCTAACCCACAGGTTGAGAACCGCTGGGCTAATATCTGCTTATATCAGCCACCCTGGCTACGTCTCTTACCCCGTGATGCCCTGTGCATCATGGTTATTCCAGCAGAAGAGCCATCTTCAGATGTGACACTTTGATCTTAGGTCAGAAACGTGAGCCAAAAGTCACTTCTTTATAACATCCTCAGTCTGTACTGTAGTAGCATTAGTGCTTAGTTTTCTTAGTCAGAAAACTGACTAAGAAGATGGCAGCGGTGATAGGAAGATCCAAGCAAGGGCAAAACCCTATTTGCTCACACCTTGCTTGCTATGTGGTCCTAGCTGCATCCTTTTCCCTCTGTGGCTCCAGCCGTCAGTAAAGGGCAGGGCTTGGACTGTGGGGTCTAGACAGTCTGTGTTCTAATATTGAATTTTGAGCTCCTTTTCCCATGGGCTGTTTGTCTTATAAAGGGAAAGAATTAGCAAGAGGAAATAACTCATCCAGGAGGCAGAGGGAAGGATGAGAAGGCCCAGGCTTGCCAAGGGCAGCAGGCTTCTCTAAGGGACAGGTAGCAGATGGGAGCTGGGGCTCAAAGTGGGAGCCAGGCACACAGAACTCAAGCAGACACTGCCAACTTGCTGCCATATAAGCTTTGTGTATAGAGTTGAGAGCCCAGGGCAGCGGCTCGCCAGCTTCCTACTGCTTGTTTGTGCACAGGGAATGTCTACTTCGCAGAGTCCCATCTCAGGACGTCCTGGAGAGGAGGTGACAAAGCCGTTAATGGCATGAGTTGCCCTGCTTCTTACTCTTGTCCCTCTTCTTATGCCATGGTAAAGATGATCCTGAATTCTACAGAGGTCAACTTGAGACCTTGTGAGCAGCCAGCCATTAGCCTGCCTGGCTTAATAGCCTATCTGTCACATAGAAAAACCAAGGCTTCCACATCACCCATGCCTGCCATGTCTACCCTGCCTGGCCTCTACATCCATCACCTTTGGAAACCCCTTCCTTCCCGGAGTTCCGTGTTAAAAGCCCTTCTGCCACCCCTGCCATCTCTGACATGAATGGCTGAGATTCCCTGTGCCTTCTGTACCCACAAGTGACTTTTGCTGAAAAGCAAAGCTCATGGGGCACCCAGCCTGTGGTTTACCTCATGACGTCATTTCCCTTCCTCCAGATAAACCAGAAGAGGCCAAGAGCTCAGTTTCATATGGCCTAGGGGAAATAATGTCTTCTCTGACTCAGGGTGGAAGGTTCAGGGAGGGCATCTGGGGCTGTGAGGGACGGAAGAGGATCCTCGCACTCAGCACTGGGTGACCTGGGACGCCTGAAGGGAAGGTTACCTGCTCAATAGGAAGTTAGCGATAGGATGCGCAAGCATGGGGGTTCCTGATATCCACGAGGAAATCCGGGAGCCTCCACACCCAGAATCCCGAAGTTCCCAAGTGCCATGGCTGGACACCTCAGGGTTCTGGAGGTGGGGTCCTGGGCTTTGGGTCACCTTCTACAGAAAGATATAGGAAGACGACCTAAGTCTGGAGACAGTGCTCCTCCCCCACCCCTCTCTGCCTCTTTCCCACTGTCTCCTTTGCTACCTATAGTGGGTGGAGTTGGGGCAGGGGCTGGGCGGGACAGGGAAGGGTCAGGGTGGGGGCAGAGACAGGGTGCTCCTGTCTGTAAATACAAAGTAACCAAAGGAACAGGAGATCATCTCAAGTCTGACCTGTCCACAGTTGGGTAAGAGATAGCTCTTCTGCTCTCCCAGGGGGACCCACCTCCTTGCGTGTGAACCAGCTTCTCACTGGGCCTCTTCTCGTGCAGCTCACACAGGGCACTAGGGGAGAGTGTGAGCATAGGAGTGGAGAGAAGACTGAAAGATGGACTCGGTCCTCAAAGAACTGCAACCCTTTCAGAGACAACGACAGGAGCAGTGGCCACAGCCATGGTCACTCACACCATTGCGGCATCACTATGCTTACTGAAAATCCCAACGTGACCAGCCCCAGACTAAGCAAGTTACTCCCATCCCATTCAGTCCATATTAAACAGCCCATTAATCGGCCTTTATTACTCCTCTTCAATAAAGCTTCAGTTGTCGGAGGTCATCCAACTAGGGTTGGAATCTGGTCCCGTGGTCCTGACCACAATACACCAGGGACTCAGACCTGGGGCAAAAGGATGCATACTCCAGAAAGATGTATAAATATCCAAAGGATGGACTGCAGGAGAGCCAGGGCTCTGGACAGGACCTGGGTAGGTAGACTGGGAAGCAGGAAGAGGGGAAGGCGGGACCAGCATGGGTAGAACTGTTGGTGCTGAGGAGTGGAGCAACATGGTACTAATGGGAAGAAGAGCCAGGCAGCCATCAGTGTCCAAGCAGGCCAAAGCCGAGCTAGGCAGCAGTCTCTTGCCTTCAGTTCATGCAAGGCCGGTGTTCTCAGGAGCCAGTCCAGGCAGGAGCTGCTTCAGTATCTTCTGCTCCAATCTATTCTCACACCTCTCCCCCTGTGACCCTGGTGCGTGCCATGGTCAGCTGTTGAGGCTTAGCAGTCCAGAGAGGAAGACCTGCGTGGCTTGGGGACAGTGAATTTAGCTTAACCAAAGCAGATAGAGTCCACTTGGGTGGTCTCCAGGATAGCCTGGGAGGAAACCAGGCAGGGCGGCTCCATCCTTGGCAGGGTTTCTTGAGCTCAGCTGGAGCAGGCACTTCCATTTTGTTGACTGTAGGGCCAGACTCCCAGGGTGCTGTCCCAAACCATTGCGGGATGTTGGGATGAAGTGACCCCTGTGGCTCACACACATCCCCGACAGCTCTGGCTACTCTCTCCTCTCATCAGCCAGTCTTCTATACCCCCCATCAACAGAAGTTGGGGTTCATCTAATCAACTCTGTGAGGCCTCTCAGTGAAGGCAGGCAGGGCCCTGAGCTGGACCATGAGACCCAGGGGTGACCTGGAGGGGAGGAAGATGCATTAGCTAGAGCTGTGAGGCCTAAGCCAGAGGCACGGGGCCGGGTGGGGGGACAGGGGAGAAACCCAGTTTTCCTTCCTAACACCCCTGGCAAGAAGCCCAGGCTTGGAGCTGGCCGCACAGGCTGATTCGTGACTGAGAAGCTGCCTTCTGGGCCCTGCTTGGGGTAGGAGGGGCCTGGGAAAGTCAAATTGCTGGGTTTTCAAGGCCCTGTGGGGCCTGCTCAAGCTGTGTGTGGCGGTTAAGAGGCTGGGGCACGTAAAAGTCCTTTTTTTCATTAAGCAGCGGGTGGAGACTAAAGTATTAAACAGGAATGCTTTTCCTCTTACCTAGGCCTGAGCTGGGGCTAGCGGCTTCAGAGAAGCAGACTTGCCTCTTGGGTCCTTTCTAGTTGTGCTCTGTCCCCTGCCAGGGTAACTGGTCAGTTCGGGAGATTTCTCTGGAGGGAGCAAGATGACATTCTTTTCGCTGTCTAGGTGCCCAGGCATCCAACTACAGCCCCTAGCTCTGGGGCTTGAGAGGAACCAAGCTCCCTCCACCCTCAGGCCATTATGGTCATCTCTGCAAAGGACTGAGACATGATGTGACCTTCATAGGCACTGGCGCAGCCTTGTTCAAACTGGCATCTACAGCCACAATGACCATTCTAGATCACCAGAATGGTTAGGGCCAGTCACCAACACCCGGCTGGCACATCCCTGTATTGTCCACAGGCACAATGTCTGTCCCTGCATTTGGCTTCAGTGTCCTGCCTAGAAGGCCAAGGGCAAGGACCTGGTGGGTTTAGTTCACCAGCTCTGAGCACCAAGTATCTGTTTGATATCCATAATGTTCTCACTGAAGATCTGGTGTGGACTTGAGAAGAACAGACAGTGTGAGATGGACTGACGGGGAGAGGAGGTAGCCCGAATGGCCACCAGGTGGGACAAGAAGATGGCTGCATAGACAAGCGCCGGTGAGAGAAGACAAGGTTAAGTTAGGTGAATCTGAGAGATATTTTGGAAGAAGAAGGAATGGAACCGAGGAGCGGACAGATGGATATGGGGATGAAAATGCTTGGGGAGTGTTCTCTTGTACCAGCTGGGGTACTATTGTTGCTTGGTGTGAGTTGCCTTGACCTGAGGCCCCTGTACCTAACAGTCATCTCCACATTCAGGGTTGCCCTGAACCAGGGGACTTCTAAGGAGGGAGTTAAGAAGTCACACATGTCCCTGGGAAACTCATGCTGTATGTTATCTTGCAGCTGATATTGCGATTCGTTGAAGCACACAAGGAGGAAAAGGCAGTGCCAGGACCCCGTGGGCCCACCAACCCCCTGAAAATTCCATCAGGACATCTTCGCCCCTCTCACTTCCAGTTTGCTGTTTTGTTATTTTAAAACAGCTCCAGACACAGTATGATTTTATGATTCTATGCACAATTACCTTTGCCTTTATCTCCAACCAGATGACTTAAAAAAGAGAAAGCCACATGACGGCAATGTTAGGTCTTGGCAATTGCTACTAATTCAACAATGATTCCTTCTGTATGTGCATGCATGTGGTGTGTATATGCATGTGTGTCTATGTGCGTGTGCTCACCTATGCATACAGACATGGAGGTTAGAGGCTGGCTCCAAGTGTCTTCAGCAACAGATGGAGCAATAGCTCTCTGTCTTACTTTTTAGAGGCAGGGTCTCCAGCTGAACCTGAAGCATGCCATTTTGGCTAGACTAAGCAGTCACGAGTCCCTGGGATCTGCTGGTCCCCCTGTCCCAGCGCTGAGGTTACAGTTATGTATCATTGCACCCAGCCCTTTCACTCATGCTAGGAATCGGGGCCCAGGAAACAGTTGGTCACTGAGCCATATCCCAAGCCTCTAGTTTCTCAATACCACGTAGACATCAGTTCAGGCTCAGGCTTCCCTGAAGGTCTCTTCTATCTAGGAGAAGCAGTGGACTTAATTTCTAGGCCAGGGGTGGTGATCACGGTGGTTCAGCTCAGCTCACTCATGAGCTGCTGTATGTTTGCTGTACAAATTGCGGAGGGAACAAAAAATGAAAGAACAGAGAAATAACTGGAGAGTGTGGCAGTGGGGGACACTCTCTGCAAGTTCTCTGCTCATCCAGAAACACATGACAGCAGGGACAATGTTGGGGACATTCTTCTCCCAGCACAGAACTGTCTCCTGTTCCCTCCCACCACCCAGCCCTGCCTGCCTGGTGTCCAAGGCTCGTGAGCTCCTGTTCCAGTGCCTGTCTGCAGCCCGAGGCAGTTTCCCTCTCTGGAATAGGCTGGGAACAGGAGGGCCAGCGTGGTCCACACCCAGTCCCAGGGCTGCTGTGTTTACGGGGTTGGGGGGAGGGAGGGCTGTATTTATGAGGAGTTATCTGGTTTCAATCCTACGAAATCTCAAAACTTTCCATGGGAACTTTTGTGCTAAACTCCTCCTCCCCGGGTGGGCTGGACAAGCTCAACCTGAGTAGGCAGACACTCTGGGCTGCTTCTAAGGGTCTTCCAGCTGCCCCCAGTAGGCAGGAACAGGTATAAGTGGCTCTGGAAGTCCCCAGCCACCTGGATCAAAATTTGGCAGTATCTGTTAGTTGACTCATGTGACTTCAGTTAGGTTCCTCAGTTTCTTTACTGACAACACAGGAATAAACAGTGCGGTTGGGATCAAGGCCTGTTGAGTGCTCAGCATAGATCTGGTCTATGGGGAGGCCAATGCTGGGGCTGGTGCAGGTAGATCCATCAGCTCTCAACAGAAACATGACCGTGTGTCACAGAGTCCCATCTCTGGACTTTTAGAAAATTAATACGATACATATTCTAATATCATATATAATTCATCAAGGTTGGGACAATGTCAGGATCAAACACATGAACTTCCTCTTTGAAGTGTGGGACTGATCATCCAGACTGGGGGTGGGGGTGGGGAGGAGTTTACAGTCAGTCTTGTGACTGCTTAGGCCAGGATTTTGCTAAATAAGTTATGGGAAAAACTTCTGGGGGTCTAGAGATGTGGACTTGTAGCAGAGGGACTAGGCTGGGGAGGTGTCTGTGTTGACATTACCATACATGTTTAGGAACAAGGGGGGGTTCTTTCCTACTGGAGGGGCAGGGTGGCTCCTGTGGAGAGGGGTGGTCTTCCCACAGGAGGAGCAAACAGGAGGCAACTTTGGGTGCTGGTATCTCTGGACAGTTGGCACTGTGTTGATGAAGAAGACAGCCTTGCGTGTAGCCCTGCAGGCTGGTGGACACTGTTGGAGCGTGAGCTGCCTTTTACACCGTGGACACTCTGGAGGTGAAGGGGCTGAGGAAACCTAGGCTTCTTTTGACAGGGGCTCCCAAAGACCTCTTTCTACTTAGGCCACTCCAAGACCCTGGGCCAAGGTTTGTGAACCATGTCCCTCATCTGTTCCCCACTCTGCTCTTGTGGGCTCAAGGCTGAGTGAAAGGCAAAAGCCGGCTTCTCTGTCATTGCGTCAGAAGCCTGGGCTGGACATCTCACGGGGGTATCTTGCCCACCCCATGATGTTATAGAGAAGGATCTAGAAGTCTAAGCAGAGTGCTAACATTTACAAAGCAGTCTGCTGGCTCTGGACAGCTCACAACTCTGTTTGCCCAGGCTGCTGCCTCCATGTTTGACACACTTTCCCTCTGGTTCACTCCCACAGGGGCAGCTTCCACACTTTCTCTGGTTGCTGGCTCTGCTGAAGGCAGCTGTGGGAAAGTGGGGCCCGAGCACAACCGTGGTGTGGGACTTTGCCCTGCCTGGAGTCCCAGCCGCTGGTGGGGGTTGCGTCCTTGCCTCCTCCACTGTCTGGTGCTGGGGAATTCCCCCTTGCTGGGTGCCTGAGGATTAAACACAACACCTCAGCTAATAATAGAATATAAAGAGCAAACAAGACAACAGCTGGGGTGGATGAAGGCTATGGATGCTTATAAAAGTGCTTTGAGCCCCTGGAAGAAAGGAAAGACCAAACACAAGGCTCAGTCCTCGGTTGGCCTGAAATCAGTGCTGGGATCAACCATGAGTGAAAGACCGGTGCCTTGGGGTTGTCCGGCCATAGGAAGCTAACAGGGATACGTGTCCCAGCCCAAATTACTCCGAGCAATATTCCCCTTCCTCTGTGAGCTTTCTGGGCTAGCCAAGATGGTACAGGAGGTAGGTCCAACTTTGGAGTGGGATAATTTCATGTCAAGGCCTTTCCTTGGTCAAGGGCAGAAGAACTCACCTCTGCCATGGCCATATGTCATGGCACCTGTGAAGGAGGGCTGGACATCAGCGCGAAACCTTAATGGAAGTCTTACCCTAGTCTGTGAAGCCCACCAGACAGAGCCAGGCCAATCCCCTGGGCCTTGGCATGGGATGTACGCATAGCATGCCAGAAGGTCACTAGTTTCATCATGGCACCAAGTTGGGCTGAGGGCCCTGGGCTATAGTGGCCCGATAGGTATGGCACACTCTGATGTCAAGGGCCGCCTCAGCGGTGTTCTGATGGGGTTCTTTCTCTACAGCCCTTTCTGCTTCTGCCAATAGGGTCCTCTCCCCCAACTCTCATGGAACACAGCTGCTTTTCTGTATGGTAGTCCAGGTCTGAGGCCTCTTGGAGAGTTTCCTCGGTGCTCAGCAAGTATTCTAGCGGGGAGCATGGAAGGCCCCATCCCCTTGGCCCTATATAGCACAAAAGTTCACTGAGGTTGGTGGTCGGGGCCTTCAGTGGTGTACTGATCCATTAGATGGAGGTGCTGAGGCAGCCAGTCCAGTCACTGAGACCAGGAGTTTCCCCCTCACAGCTCTGGTGTGACTGGGCTGGAGTCGGGGCAGGCTGAGGGTTTTCAGTAGCATCAAGGAGTGTAACAGCTGTTTAATCCTTTGGGCAATCATTAGATGCCAAGCCTGGTGGAACCCTTATCTCCTGTCAGCACTCTGGCTTGCTAGGCCAGTACGGATACTGTTACCATTGTTAGGTACAGACAAATAAGGTTGAGACAGGTGACAAGCAGGGAGGCAGAAGCGACTGTGGATTCCACCCTTGTCTCTCTGGACCTCAGTCACTATCTTCCTGACTGTTCATGGCCTTCTATCTAGCCAGTGAGTCTGGGTTTTTCTCAGGTCAGGCCTCAGGCCTCCCAGATACTCTGACTGGTAGAGGAGGGCATTCCCACTTTTCCTGAGGCTCCAGCCAGACGTCAGGCCTCCCGGATACTCTGACTGTCAGAGGAGGGCATTCCCACTTTTCCTGAGGCCCCAAGATGGACGGAACACTTCTGCTTTTCCTGCCTCACATGTGTGTGCTGATCTAGGTTTCTGGATTCTACTTCGGGCCCCAGGCTGATGGCTCATGCCAAGTCTGCAGGCTGCCCCTAGCCCCAAGGATCTCAAAACAGGTGGTGAAAGGCAGGCGTCCTTAGTCCTTTACGTACTATCCACCATTTTGCTGTGCCCTCCAAGAGTGTAGTCTGGCCATGAGCCCCTTGGTTTCCCTACTGTGCACCATGCCCACCACTCTCAGTGCCCCAAGAGTTTCTAGAAGTTTCTCACTTCCATCTCTTCCTGTTTACTGCTTCTTTTCCAAGGCCCACCCTCTGGTCCCTGAAGTATGATAATTTCATTAGCTCCAGTCTCCGGCCCTTGCTAGCTACCCTTCACCATCACACTAGTCACCTCCTTTAATGTCACTTTTGTCCTGATCCCCCTAGCTCTTCACTGTGGCCCTGGTTGTTAGCTTATCTGGGAAAGCCATCATCATCTGCTTTTTGAACATGGTACTGACCTCTGTGTCTCTAAAGGTATCTGTCTACTCAGAGTTTCTACCACTGCTCTTCCAGAATATTCTAGAGCAGTCTCCTATGTTCCCTGCCCGAGTCTCTGAGGCCTGGGTCGGCACTGCTGCCACTCATGGTTTCACGTGACTTGTCACATGATTGCCTAATTTAACCTTGGCCCAAGCACCTTACCTTCCTATAGTAAATTAGAAGTCATTCTTTATGGAATGTATTTCTAAGATGGAAATCAAGAAATAATTCAAATGTCCCAAAAGAAGGGAAACAGAATGTGAATTCTTGGATAGAGACTCTAAAGGGATGTAGGGGTGTGTGTGTGTGCCATCTAGCTGGCAGCAAGATGGGCCAAATGTATTCAGTAGCATTAAATGATAAACAAAACAGGAACTAAAATTTGTTTGTGTTTTTGTGTTGTTTTCAAAATAAACAGGAAAAATGACTGGAAAGAAGCCCCTTTATTTCTCAGATCTCTGTTGGGATATTAAGTTCTGTCACAGAAGAGATAAAAAAAATTTGTTGTACACTATTGTAGACCTATACTTAAACATGGCCATGTCAGCAGGGTGGGGTTATGGGTGATTTCTGTGCTCTGCTCCTTTTATAAGAAGGAAAGACCCCAGCACTGTTTTGATGGGAGTGACATGGGAAGCATGTTGCTGGCATGACACCTGTCTAAGTGTCCCTTTGTAGGACCTGGTGGCAGAGATTCCAGAAGGTGGGTCCTTCAGGGAGAAGCAGAAGTGGAGGTAGCCTGTTGCCCTCTGTTCTGCAACCTTGGGTTCGGCAGGGCAAGTTGAACCTGGGGAGAGCGGTAGGATGGGTGTCACCCCTGTTCCCTTTGTACTTTGTGGTATTTTTACCATCTCTTTCGGGCACAGCCATCAGGCCTGGTAAGGAGTTGGCGCTGGGTGGGAACCAGAGCAAAGCACTGGCGTTGTTGCCAGCAGTGATGGCCAACAGCCCCCAGACTGTGTCTGCTCATTCTCACGGTCACTCTGTGCAGCAGGCTGTGCTCCCACCCCAGCCCGACAGCAGCTAGCCGGGGCCCGTCTTTCCACCACCCTGCCCCTTACCTACCACCCATGGAGTCAGGGACAAACTTTGCCAGGAGGACAAACTTCTTCTATGTGGAAGGGCTGTTGGCAGGCTCCCCTGGGCCTGAGAATGGAGCGGTTTTGGGGAAGAGGAGAAACTCTGTCTCTGGAATCTAGAACAATACCTGGCACCTGTGGGTACTCGATATTAAAATGCATGGGGACATGTCCTGTGTTCCTCGACAGGAGGCCTGTACATCAAACAGAGCAAAAGGATAACTATCTTTGAAGCCAAGGGACTTGGAACTGAATTGTCCAACTCGCCCCCTCCTCCAGGAAGCCTCCCTTCCCCCCACCATCAGCGACAACTATAAACAGACAGTGACAATTTGCTCTTCTCTCAAGAGGTTATGATCCTGCTTCCTAAGCCATGGTCAGGGGCAGAGGGATGGCCTGCCTTACCTGCCTGGCTCTCTGGTGACAAGGATGATTGTACCATTCACATAACCGCAGCGTCAGCCCAGGGAGCCCAGGGTGGGCACTCAACACGAGTCTGTCTAATGCCCACCTGGACTTCAATTCCTGCTTCTGCCCTGAAGCATCTCCTGCCTCCAGGGAACTAAAGTGCCTTTGAGCCTTGGGGATACGTGAATTGCTTCCTGTGTTGGTGGGATTTTGCTCATCCTAGGGCCCAGGCCTATGAACTCGCAGGCTGCTCACACGGGACCATCTCTGTTGAGTTCTTTCAGCATCAGGATATCCTGATGTCCCCTTTCCTACAGCATCTCTAAGTCTGATCTTCACCACCATCAATGAAGGACTCTCAGCAGCAACCATTCCTGGACCAGTCTTGGAAATCTACTCCTGACTGTGGTACTCCCCATGTTGGACTCCTGACACCAGGGCTCCCCATGCTGAGATCTTGACACTGGGGCTCCCACATTAAGTAGCTGATTGGAAAGAAAGGGTAGACACTCCTCCCAGAGAGCCCTCCCATAGATGGTGACCCTGTGTGGTCACTCAGCCTCTCCAGATAACTCAAACCCTGTCTCATCCCCGGGCAGGGTCTGGCCAGAGCACAGCTCTACAGACAGTAGCAGAGCTGGAGGCCTGGAAATGAGGGCCTCACTACAAAAGATTAGCATTCTTTTTTTTTTTTCCCCAGAGAGAAGGTACACTTGTTGGCAGCAAGTTCACAGTTGGATAGGAAGCATGCCAGCTTCAAGGGACCATGTCCAGTGTGCAGTGAAAATCTTTGTTTTGTTTTGTTTTTGAGGTAGGGTTTCTCTGTGTAGCCCTGGCTGTCCTGGAACTCACTCTGTAGACCAGACTGGCTTCAAACTCAGAGATCCACCTGCCTCTGCCTCCTAAGTGTTGGGATTAAAGGCATGTGCCACCCGCCCCCCCCTCCAAGCGTGCAGTGGAAATCTTAACTGGCTAGTAAGAGAGCCTTTGGTTAATAGGTTTGCATGGGGACTAACTGATGACTCAGTAAGTGTGGCTTAAAAAAACAAAAACAAAAAAACCTGTGCTAGCAAGGGTTCCAGGTCAAAATGCTCAGCAGACTCCCTGAACAGCTGGCAGGGGTGCAGGAGACACCCCAGGTGACCCGCAGGTGGGCACCAGTTAGGTAGAAGAGGTAGTATTTGGCAAGACAGGCTAGCTGCTAAAGGACTGAGATAGGAGAGAAAGAACAAGGAGAACCTGGGGCAGTTCCTGCAGGGAGATCACAGTGAAGTCAGGCTTTTTGGAGGACTGTTTGTCCTCTAGGACTGAGGTTCTCCGTCCCTGGATTCAGTTTGCAGGCCGAGAATATTCAGAAAGACTTTGCAAGCCGGGCGGTGGTGGCGCACGCCTTTAATCCCAGCACTCGGGAGGCAGAGGCAGGCGGATTTCCGTGAGTTCGAGGCCAGCCTGGTCTACAAGAGCTAGTTCCAGGACAGGCTCTTAAACTACAGAGAAACCCTGTTTCGAAAAACAAAACAAAACAAAACAAAAAAACAAAACAAAACAGAAAGACTTTGCATCTACGCTGAACATGCATAGACTTTCCCCTCATCATTGTCCCTACACAATCAAGTGTAACAGCTATTTGTTCTGTGTTGGGTGTCATAAATAATTCAGGGGTGGGTTAAAGTGTATGGTAGGATGTTCATGAGTCTTATGCAAATACTGTAGTATTTTATGTAGGGGACTTAAGCGTCTGTACATTTGGGATGGGGCAAGTGGAATTAGTCTCCATGGATACCAAGAAAGGATGGGCATACTTTGTGTCAGGCACTGGGCACTGGCTCCAAAGTTACAGAGAAACCCTGTCTCAAAAAAAAAAAACCAAAAAAAAAAAAAAACACAAAAAAGAGAAACCCTGTCTCGAAAAAACCAAAAAAAACGACAACAAAAAAAAAGCAAGTTGT
This sequence comes from Dicrostonyx torquatus, assembly GCA_028555095.1. Lineage (NCBI taxonomy): Eukaryota > Metazoa > Chordata > Mammalia > Rodentia > Cricetidae > Dicrostonyx > Dicrostonyx torquatus. The sequence goes on from JAQHUG010000318.1 coordinate 1,581,505, forward strand.
TTGACCGGGCGGTGGTGGCGCACACCTTTAATCCCAGCACTCGGGAGGCAGAGGCAGGCGGATCTCTGTGAGTTCGAGACCAGCCTGGTCTACAAGAGGACAGGCTCCAAAGCCACAGGGAAACCCTGTCTTGAAAAACCAAAAAAAAAAAAAAAAAAAAAACAAGACATGTCCTGACTCATTAAGGTCTTCTGCTGACCCCATCAGATCGTGGAGTTCCATTCTGCAGAGGAGGAAACGGAGGTCAAGTGGCTGGCTCAAGTTCAAGCCCTTAGTAAGCGGTGGAGCCAGGATTTGACTCAGGCTGGCTGGCTCCAAAGCCCACAGGCCTCAACTCTGACAAACTAGTTAGCCTGGATTAATATGACTGCCCCGGACTCCAGTCTAGAGTACGTTCTGAACGTGGCTCTGGTAGCCGGTGAGACTGGGGAACTGCTGGGTCTGGGGCGCTGGGGTGAGAGGAGGTGTGGCAGGTGCCTCGGGGAGAGACAGGCAGGCAGCCATCTGGGTTGTGTAATTCACAGCCCACACCATGCAAGCCACTGGCATAGGGGCAAGAGGAGATCTCCTCCCACCTGGAATATACTCCAGGCTTGGAAGGAGCACTGGGGCAGCTCGAGGAGGCCAGAGTCCTCCAAGTCCCACCTAGACATGGGTACATCTGTAGGCAAGGCATTTCCCCAGCACACCTCACACTGCCCAGTGTGAGGCTGACCCTTGCTCAGACACCAAACATGGTATCAAATCCCAAACCTTTCCCACAAAGGCTGTTTGAACTTTGTCCTCTCACTTGTCCCCTCCCAAGTTGACCCTGGGTGACTAGCATTCACTTTCATACTCCAATGGCTTTTGGCTTTCCCAGGAATATCTCCAATGTCTCCCTTTGGCTGTCTGTAGGATTGTCCTATCAAGGGTCTCAGAAGGGTAAGCAGACCAAAAAGGTGGCAGATGTGAGCTATGTGGAACCGGTCCTGGAATATGATGCATGGTGTTTGAGAGGGGAGAGGGCAGCAGTCACCATCAACACCCATGCACCCTCCCCCCTCTTTCTAGGTGATGCCTTCCTCTGCTGTTTGCCAAAGGTCACTTAGGCGATGGATAGTTCTATGTGGGGACAGAGTGTGGTCCCAGAATTGAAAGGTACTCAAAATCGGGTAGTTCCTAAGGTGACTCAAAAGACATGTCCCACAGAGTCTTTGGAGTGAGGAGACTTCTGTGGGAGGCCTATGTCATGAAGATGCCAAGGAGAGGGGAGGCATGCTGTTGAAGGGACAGAGGTATCTGTCTGTGGGGCCTCCAGATGTCATCTGCTCATCCCCAGGTCTGACAAGGCAGTTGCCCAGAGCAGGAAGGATCACACTGGATGAACCTTGGTTGTTTCTGGAGCTGCTTTTACTGTCATGATTGTCACAGTTTGTCATGACCCCAAGCATGACTTCCCACACTTGTAAAGTGGGATTCCTCTAAAGGGCTGAGAGAACTGCAACAGTAAAGTCCAGAACCCGAGAGAAGGAAAATATTCATTAAAGTTATTGGGATTACTTCACATGTAACCTGGAACCATTCCACAAATCCAGGGGCCTTTGGTGATTCCTGTGTAAATTTCCTTGGTAGTTGTGATGTAGCTAAGAATTTTCCTCCTGTGTTTGCCCTCCGACCTGCAAATATGGCATTAACTTTGAAGCTATATTTTGATGCATTCCCAGGCTGTTAGAGCGTAAGCATCTGAAAATAAGCTGGTATGATGACATTTATGCAGCCACCCAGATACCCTACCCACATATGCAAAGGTTGCCCTGGAGTACTTTCTGGTTTGTTTTGGTTCTTGGAGACTCCTGATCTTCCTGCCCTCACCTTCTAAGTGCAAGAATTACAGACACATGTTACCACAGTCAGCTTCCAAGTCCTTTCCTGCACCATCCACTACAGTCAGCCTGACCTCAGAACCAGGGATCTGACTCTAGTGTAGTTTCAGCCCAGGACCCACCATAGCAAGCCCCTCTCATGGGAGACACATCAAAAACAATTGTAGCAGCGAGTCACTTAATGGTGTTGACATGCTCTGAGAAAAGCAATGCTGGGTGATTTTGTGGCTGTGTGGGCATCACAGGGGAGGCGACATCATCGCTGGTGATGATCCTATGGAGCCACCCGCTTGGTCACTGCCCAAAGCCACTTGTGTCTGTGTATGATTGTTACATGCGGGACCTGTGCTAACACAAGTTTATCAGAGTCTCGGATTGTGGAAGTGCAAAGAAACAAGGAACTGGGTCAATTCCTTGTGCTACAAGGCAAAGGGAAAGAAGAAAGGACAGGAAGGAGAGGTGGGGGAACATGGGGAAAGTTGAGTGAGCGGCTTCATGTCGTTGCTGAGTTATGTAAGATCTTGGACGCTATGGCATTAACCTTGAAGTTATATTTGATCTGACTCTTACAACAATGGGGATGGTATGCAGATCCTTACTAGGCTAGGTAAGCCCTACACTACTGAGATAAATCCCCACCCTTAGTGTTTGAATTCAAAAAGTCAGAATAGGAGCATACCCAGAGAAGTTAAACAGTTGTATGTGCCTGTGAACGCCGCCATTTCTTGTTGGCACCTAACTTTTTCTCTCTTGGCATTGTATCCAAGTGTTGTTGATAGGTAAATGGAAGGTGATAATTTCTGTTTTCATTTGTAAAAGTTACGATGAATCAATTTTGATGCTATTAATAGCAACATGGTATCTCACCATTAGACCCTGTTCCTAACTTTCCTGTGTCCTGTCCTCAGGACTGGAGCAGGTTCCCCTGGGCTGCTTCTATTTCTAATCCCAGGCCAGAAGCAAATCCAGTGCTGCCACGGGTGCACTGTGCTGGCAAAGGGGTAGCTCTTGAGAGCTTGCAGTCGGCAGGAACTGAAACTGAGTCAGAGGGATTGTGAACTGCGCAGCTCCGATTGCTCTGCCATGGGAAAGCAGGGGCCAGGGGAGAAGTGGGTCACTGGGTCATGTTTCTCCTGTGCAGCCCCGAATCCTGCCGAGTTAAAGCAAGACCTGTCTCCCTGTGTGAGTGAAAGAGAGAGAGAGAGAGACAGACAGACACACAGAATATATATGGGGGGGGGTTCCCACAAAGAACTCTCATTCCTCAAGCCACAGGATGACTCATTTTGTCTTCCTGGTAATCCAGATGGGGTCACCATTCCAAAGGCCATGTTCACTGGCAGAACTTTTTTAACAGGGGTATTGTGACTTTCTAGAAAAAGGCCAACATCAACACCAGAAAACCTTTTCTCAGGTCTGTAGGAATAATAGCTGCTGTTTATCAAACATTAATGAGAGCCAGGCTCCCCACTTGGTACCTGGTGTGTCTTCCCCACTAGGTGTTTACTCCTCTTTCAGAGGTGAGGGTAAGAAAGCTCAGCACTCACTGGAGCTGCCCTGAGCTCCCATCCAAGGGCCTCCTGACTCTGCCTTAGTGACTTCATGTGAGTGGCTTGAAGCTGATTCTTGAGGGGTTATTTACACTTGGGAATTGGCAAGCAGGCCATAGTACTCAAGGTCCCTGGTTTTTGTCTGTTTTTTTTTTTTTTCCTTTAAATCACAAGTGAGTTGGTCATTAGATATTTATCAGCTGCTAAGTGGGCAGACCCAGGATTTGAATGTAAAAGTCTCTCTCATTTGGAAGCTTACACTGTTTGCAGTTTATGTCTTAGGAAGTTGGCTTCACTGTAGACAGTGGGGCCTTGGAAACCTCATTACTCAAAGTCAGTGGAAATAACTACTATTATTAGTAGTAGTTATTATTCCTATTATTATTATTCCTTCTTTTGGGATACTATTAGTAAACTCAAGTATTAGTAAACACACTTTTTGCTGCAACTCCTTTCTTTGGGGAGGTGTGAATGTCTACTGTCTACTCCCTCCCTCTAAGGTCAAGCCAGGGTGTGAGCCACCAAAGTTCACTCCAGGGAACCAATGGGTTTATCAGGCTTACTTACTGAGCAGTGGGTGAAGGAGAAGGCGTGACCTTAAAGTGACCGCAATGGAAGGTCTTTCCTTCATGGCTTTGTAGAAAGTCCCTTCCCCTAATCCTTCCCTCCCTAAACCCTCTAGTCCTTCTCAGGGGCTGCAGGACCATGGCCATTAGGGAAGAATTACATACACCTGGTTTGTAGGTGTGGTCTCTGCATACTCCAGTGAGGATCCCATGGCCCTGCCAGCCCCTCCCTCCAAGAGGCAACAACCATCAACAAAAGCCCACCTGGAATACTCTTCTGGGAGCAGGCCCAGCAAAGATGGCGGCAGTTTGGCTTGCCTTAAATTACAAGGACTGAGTAATTTAGGTGGGATTTACAAGGTAGTAATAATGCACTCTCCTCTATGGCACTTGGCTTCTTGAAAGCATTTTATAGCCATTCTCTAATTAGTCCTCTGCTGTACTCTGGGAGCAGGTACCATGAATGCTTCCTGATGGGCAAAGCCACAAACTGTAAAAGCACACAAGGACCCTCACTCCACTGGGGTAAAAATCACAGCCTGGTGTCTGAATCCGTATGAGCTGTGATGGCTGACTTCTGCTTTTGTCTCCCACCAATATTTTTTCGTGTGTGTGTGTGTGTGTGTGTGTGTGTGTGTGTGTGTGTGTGTGTGTGGTTTTGAGGCAAAGTTTTTCTGTCTCCTTTCTGCTCCTTTGCTGACTTTGAGATCTTCTGTCTCCCACCTCAGCTCAGGAGCTTATGTGATTGCAGATCAGACCACGACCTTCAGTGTGGCTTCTGAGGGCTGAACTTAAGCCATCAAGCTCGCGTGTCAAGTGTTTTCTACCTGCCAAGCCATCTCTCTGGCCCCATTTTCTGTTTTTCATTTCCCCTTAAGATCAGTCCAAACTCTCCCTGGAGGAAGAGAGCTGACTGTCTTTGTGAACACCGTCTCTTATCCCTCCAAACTTACACATAGTACACCACTCTTTCCTGGGAAAGATGAAAGAGCCCCAGTGTGTTCCCTAGACCCATGGGCGTCTGCCGCCATCTTCAGCTCTGCCTTGCTCCCATCATCACAGATGGGCTGTTGACTGCTGATGCTCCCCCCGGAAGGAGGAGGCTAGGAGGGTTGTGGACCATCACCTGAGTATCCAGAGGCCACTCCCCAAACCAATTGTAAACAATTCTGCCCGACCTGGAGGCTCTGAGAAGAGATAAAGCAGTGGTTCTCAACCTGTGGGTCATGACCCCTCTGGGGGTCACCCAAGACCACTGGAAAACAGAGATTTATATTACAATTCATAACAATTACAGTTATGAAGTAGCACTGAAATAATTTTATGGCCATCACAATATGAGGAACTGTATTAAAGGGTCGCAGCATTAAGAAGGTTGAGAACCTCTGAACTAGAGGATTTAGGGAGGGGACTCTGTCTACACAGCCATGGTGTCATGGTGCTTGCTGGGTAGAGCAGATCTTCCAGAGTGGTTGCTTAAGGTCTCCCATAAGGTAACCCCTCACCTGTGGAGAGTTCTGATCTGGGCTCAGTCTTGCATGGCTGGTGCTGATGGGTTGATTCGTTCAACCCCTCTGATGCTCTTTTCCTCATCCGTTGGTCAGGACTTGACCCCAGCCACTCGCTTAGCTGTGAAGCTACCCTGAGCCTGCCCTACGACAGTGCTTCCTAGACAGACTGAGTCTGCCTCACTCAGATGCGAGGATGCCATTAACCACCTGGCTAGCCTGAGCATGCCAACCCTAGAGATTAACAAGGGCAAGATGGGGACAGCTGCAGATTGTACTGCTGCTACGGGCGGTGGGCTCTGCTACGGGCTGTGGGATCTGGAGGTACAGAGGTCCAGTCTCTGTATATACCACCCCAGAGCTGCCCGTGCCTGCCAGGTCCCAAGGAATCCTGTCTCCATCAGCTCTTCACTCAGTGGCCAGTAAAGCCTGATGCATGCCCCTCCTTGGTTACAGGGTAGCTAGAATAATCCTAAGCAACTATGTCATGGAGCCTTAAGGCAGTGTTTTTCGATCTGTGGGTTGTAATCCCTTGGGAAAGATTGTAGGTCAAATGACCCTTTCACAGGGGTCACCTAAGACCATGGGAAAACACAGATATTTATGATCCATAGCAGTAGCCAAATTATAGTTATGAACTAGCAATGAAAATAATTTTATGGTTGGGGGTCACCACAGCATGGGCAGCTGTGTTAAAGGGTTGCAGCATTAGGAAGGTTGAGAACTGCTGCCTTAGGGGGAGGTCTTGGAGCTCAGCACACATCTGCCCTGGAGAGGGAACGGCAAGAAGAGACTCCAGTGTGAACCACCCAACAGACTCCTCGGGGAGTTCCACTTAACTTTAGAGGTCCACACTCCAGTTCGTATGAATCTGCTCACAGTCCTATGGTGGGGACAAGTAGAGGAGTTCCTGAAAAGCTCCCTGGGAGATTCTGGTGAGCTGAGGCCACTATTTGGTTTAGCCCCACTTCTAGTATTATGGACACGAAGGGACTGACAGACTTGAGTCATACAGCCAGTTCATGGCAGAGCGAGATGTGGACGCAGGATTACTCCGTCCTGGGAATTCCCAAGGGTGGTGAGCAAAGCACCCCTGTGTGAAGATGGGCAGCTCCCCAGCCGACAGCCCAGCTCACACATCTAGTTCAGCTCCTTTCGAGCTTCTGAGAACATTGCTGGTTCTGGGGGATATAGGGAAGAAAGGGCCCAGAGCTGCTTCCTGTCTGGGCTCATGTGGTAAAACCTGGCTCTAAGAGCCACCGCAGGGACAAGGGAACAGGCGAAGGACCCAGCAGGACTGTATGCACCCCGCGGGAGGAACCTCAGCTTCACAGAGCCGGGGGGAGTCAGGCCAGCCACTCAGCTCTTGCTTCTCTTGCCCTTCTGTGCACTGCAAGCTGCCTTCAGGGCAGGAATACTGCGCTGGACTGTGTGTGCAGGCCTTTTCAAGTGGTCCAGTGGGAAGCTGTGTGAGGCCTATCTGCTCCCTGCACACCACTGTCGCTTTGCATGGAGGCCACCATTCTTCCCTCTGAACACAGACGGGAGTGGTAGAGGATGGAGTGGGAGACCACCACCATGGCTTCTGAAATGGTCTTGCTATGTAACCCCGACTGGCCTCAAACTTGTGATCCTCCCGCTCAATTCTTCTGAGTGCTGGGGTGACAAGCAGGCACCGTAAGCCTGGCTTCCCTAGCTTTGATCCTGCTTGGCTGCAGAGCTGCCCAGCCGGAGGTGAGATGTCAGACACACGCCAGTGACAGCCCTTGACCCCTAGATTTTTTCTCCCATAAATAATACACATAGTGCCTCAACAGCCCAAGCAGCTCCCATAAGCCCAGAGAGATAGGGAAGACTAGAACCCACAAAGGAGCTGGTGGACGGCATGGTGCTGGGATCCAAGAATTACTGAGTGCTGGCTCTGGGCCCGTGGACTGGGTGATTGAACCCTAGAGATTCAGGATCCTTTGGTCACCTCTTCTCCAGTAGAAGACTTCTCCAAATAGAAATGTAAGCGTTGGAGCACACACAAACGCGACACTAGTTTAGGCGGGGAGAAGCCATGGGTGTTCAACCAAAATTTAAACTTTAAAAGTCCTTTAGGACAAAGACTTGAAAGAAGGGTATGTGCGTTCCTGACATTTTTATTTTCCCTGGAAGATTTCTGCATTGGAAAAGAGTTTATTTCTTCCAGCTAAGAAATATGGAGAGGATAGAGGGAGCAACCAGCAATGGTGGGTGCTAGGATTCGGGGTGCTACCAGCCAGCTCAAGTTTAGGCTCCAGCAGAGTAGGGCTGTGTGGGGCGGGCAGTGCTGCTGTATGAGCAGAAGACCGCCATGAAGACTTTCCAAGTGGCTTCCAGGAAGCGGCCTGCATGCTGACAGTGTGTGGACGGAGCAGTCTGGTTGGCTGCCTCTCAACACTGGTGTTTCCTAGAGCTTTCCATTGGCAAATGCAGCCTCCTGGAACTGAGGGACAAAGGTTTTGAAATAAGCCCTAGTGGGAAAGAGGGGAGAAAAAAAAAACTGTGGTTAGCACAAACATCTTGAACAAAAAAATGCGACTCAGAGCTTTCTACCTAACTCGGAACAGTTGTGATTTACTTCTCATGTGTCCTGGGATGGACTCTCCTCTCCTCAGAGGCAAAGCTTCTGGACTGTTCCAAGGGAGGTACATGCAGCTCACCCCTGTGCTCTCCGTCCTGGGAATTCAAAGGGCCTGTTTGATGACCTTCGTGCCTACCAGGTTTACTAGACACTCACCCTGAGAGTCTACTGCCTTTCCCAGGAGAAAGCTGTAGGTCAGAGAGCCACAGTGACACCCAGTGACACCACTTCCATGATTGAAGATACCATCAGGGTCCTATTCTCCTAAGTTGAATCTGGGACTTCATAAAGGTCTAATAAAGATTCCTAAATGAGTTATGGTCCGTATTTATTTCTAAAACACACATGCAGTTTAGTTTCCTGGCTGGGTTTTGGGAGAACCTTCTAAGGACAGGCAGAGTCTGGGAGAGAACATATGACTTTTTGGATTTTCTCTATTTAGATAAGGTGTTACTCTGGTCCTTCCTACATAGCTGAGGCAAGCCTAGAACTCAAAACCCTAGGCTTGCCCCTAACCCCCAGTAATTCTCCTGTCTCAGTTTACCCAGTGATGGTATTAAAGATATGAGCCACCATGGTTGACCCAGACACCCAGATTTCTACTCTGCAGAGAGAAAGCCACGTTCCATGTCAGCAGATGGAATGTGCTGAGCCTACTCTGTGCCAGGCACTGAGTGACCCAGAGGTGGGACCTGCCGTATAGGAGACCAGTTCTGAGGAGGAGGCAGACAAAGACCAACACTGAGGCGGGTGGTAGGCACATCTCAGTAGGTGGGCCCTGTGGACCCTACCAGGTAGTCATTGACAGGCTGGGGTGGGTGTTATCGGCAGAAAGCACAGCAGGAGGAAGCCTGTTGGAAAGGAGGGTTGGAGGGGGGGGGGGAACTTGCCTTGTATTACCCAGGCTTGCCTCCAAGTCCCTGACCCACTCCCACGGAATCCCTGTCACCCTTAGGCATTCGGAGGTGGCTCAACCAGTAATCTCACTTTCCCAGAAGAGCAACAACAACAAGAAGGAGGCCTTAAGAACTGCACCGTCCACACAGACTATCTTATTAGAGTGCTGGCTCTGGTAAGACTGGCCTCTGGGCTACAGCTCTTAGGAGGTGAGTTAGGTGTGGCTGCGCTGACTGGGAGTAGAAGTGTTTCTGCCTGAGTACTGGGGGAGGGGCACAGAGTACTGAGTACCTAGGGGAGGGGCATAGAGTACTGAGTACCTAGGGGAGGGGCATAGAGTACTGAGTACCTAGGGGAGGAGCACAGGGTACTGAGCACCGAGGGGAAGGGACACAGAGTACTGAGTACTAAGGGGAGGGACACAGAGTACTGAGTACCTAGGGGAGGGGCATAGAGTACTGAGTACCGGGGGAGGGGCACAGAGTACTGAGCACCTAGGGGAAGAGCGGCAGAGCCATGTGAGAGAGCACAGGCAGCTGGGGTCAGCTCCAGCACATGGCCTGGTACACGACATAGTGAGTGTCCCTCAAACCAACAGGTTCTGGGGCGGTCATCTCTAGACCAGACTAAACGCAGTTATTGATGACACTGCCCTCCTCCTTCACCAACTCCACTGAACCCTTCTAATTAAACCTAATTCTGAATGTCAGGGCTTTTTAGTCCTGGTACCAGAAGGGCTCTAGCAGGCCCAAACATGGTGCTGACAGGTTTTGCCTTTTACCCTTCTTTGCCTTGCTAAACAAACAAACAAACAAAACCATTAGATTACATTCTAAAGCTAACCACCAAGGTCTGTTCCCTTATTTTGTTACTTCCTCCTCCTGAGGCTGACCACCAAGGTCCAGCAATCAAAGTATTGAAGCCCAACAATCAAAAGCCCCCTTTCGGGTGCCCTAATTAACCTGTCCAATCAAAATTAAACACTTCATCCTAACAGGGTTTTCCCTTTCCCCTTTCTAAACTGCCATTTGCCTATAGACCACATCCCTCTCCTCTCTATCCAGAGAGTCCTTTGTCTCTCTGGGGCAAATACCCCTTCCCTCTCTCCTTTGCCCCCTTTCTCCTCCATCTTCTAGCCCCTGTTTTTGTCCCTCTGGGGCAAATAAATCTCTGTGCGGACTGGTCCTTTCCGTACCCATTTGGCATCTCTGCAGTAGCATTCAGAAGCTACTGTCCTTTCTGGAAGTGCGCTCTCTCTCTCTCTCTCTCTCTAATTCAGTGACTTCAAGCATCTTAGACTGCCTGCCTTTCTCTCCCAGACACAACTTTTCTGGGTGCTTGTCTTGCCCTGCTCTCCATTCCCTTCACGGAGGGCAAGTTCATGAGTGAAGGCTTGCACCACCGTTCAGGACTCTCTAGCCTGGTCCTCACCCTTCTTCCCCTCCCAAATTTCCAGTCACACAGTCCTAACCACCTGCAGGACATTCTGACCTAGGAGACACTCTGGCCAATTTGCACTTCTGTAAGAGAGCTTTTGGTTTCCAAGGCTCCCTAAATCTTTGCAGGGAATCCACCCTTAAGAGTCTCTTTGTTCTTGGTGACACTCCTGTTCCAATCTTGCTACCTTTCAACAAAATTGCTGCAGAAGCCCACTTCCCTTAGGACACAAGCCAGCCATGCCTTTCTGTTGCAGAGAGATGAACTTTCTCTGTCACCACCCTGACCGAGACCTTAATGTTCTCCAAATTCTTAATTATTTTGAGGTATATATTCCTTTTAAAAGTAAATAAAACAAAGAACCCTCCTCTCCTCAGAAAAATGCACACCCTTCCATTCCTTTACACGTATCTTATGCAACTGAGGGATGACACACTCTCCTAAGCTCACCCACAGTTTAGCAAATGAGCCCCAAGTCTATGTATCTGCCCTGTCCTCTCCCACTTGACTACTTCCCCTTTCCCACACACATCACTTTCTACCTTTCTGCCCATTTAGGCTAGATGCTCTTGCTTTCTAAGCCTCTTGAGCACCAGATTATTCTCTTCTGCACAAAGTCATTTCCCCAGATTCACACATGCTCCCTGACAGGCCGCATTGCTAGCCCCTGTAAAAAATGGCTTAGATCTGGTTCAGCATGTTCTCCATAGTGGCTTTAATGACTACAGCTCATGATGGCCACTGGTAGGCAAGGGTTGGCTTAAGCACATGCATTACTAACTGTTAAAGAAGCTGGGTGAGAGAAGAACACTCCACCAATAAATGCAGTGTTTCGGCGCTAACAGAGAAAACTGGTCCATTCCTAAATTTCCATCTGTACCAGGAACCAGAGCGGAAGACAAAGCACCACTGTGGCATCACTGTAATTCTCTGACATTTGACTCTAAATCACTGTCAACAGCTTGACCAGGCCAAACAATCTTTTTAAAAAATATTTATTTATATTTTATGTACGTTGGTGTTTTGCTGTGAGTGTTGGGTCTCCTGGAACTAAAATCACAAACAGTTGTGAGTTGCCATGTGGATGCTGGAAATTGAACCCAGGTCCTCTGGAAGAGCAGTCAGTGCTCTTAACCACTGAGCCATCTCTCCAGCCTGAGACCAGGTATTCTTAATGCAAAAGGAAGGGCTGTGATGCAGCCGGAGGAGTTCTCTTACCTTGAACAAAGCTGGATGGATCAAGAGAAGCCCTGACACAAGCTCACAATAGTCAATGTGGCAACCCTGGCTGCCAGCCAGACATGATGGCTGTTCATTCCTTATGTGTTCCAGTGGCTTCTGTTTTCCCAACAGTCTAGATGTGTGGAGGAGGAGAGCTAACCCCCTTAGCTGAGAATCAGAGAGGACAGGCTGCCCCCAGCTTCTGTAGCCCTTGCTTCAATGTCACTGTGCACAGGGTCACTCTGGCCACACGACAGGGAAGAGACTGTAGTTAGGCTCCAGCAGCGCACCACCATGGCTGGTGAGTGGATGGTGCTGGCTGTTCCGGGAAATGGCCTGAGTCTGGCAGCCATAGTCCCAAGGAGTTCCCTGCCATAGGCTCTGCCAGGACCAGAGCCTCCAGGTTCTGGAGCTATTCAGCGGCTCAGTTTTGTGTTCCTAGGAACACTTCTGAGGAAGGGGCTGCAAGGTCTTTACACCAGGGAGCATGACTAAGAGGCAAGCTCTTTCCTTTGCAGAAAATTCTGAAGTTTCCTGTGTGTCCGGGCTTTCCCTGCCAGGGCAAACTGTGCCTCCAAGGGGGAAGTGTGGCGAGGGCTATTTAAAGGCATGATGCTACCAGCTGTTTGCAGCGATCGCTTCTCAGCTTGGATCCTCATTAAGTCAGTCAAGGGAGGGGAAGCAGGCACAGGAAGGGGAAAATGACAACTGGCGCCCACCCATTTATAGATGTTTTTAGAGCACTGTTTTCAATTATTTCACTTTTTACCAGAGAAAATGAAGAGCTGCCCAGGGCCCAGCATGTAATGGCGCTAGGTATCTACATCTGTTACCAAAGGCAAAGTGTCCAGGAAGCTTCCCGAGAGTGGAGCGGTGGGAAAGGTTCATTGCCTCAGCATTAGCTGGCCAGGGATGGGAGTGGAGGCAGGAGACAGATGCCTGGCGTCAGCCAAGTTCCTCACTACACTCCCGCTAGAAGTCTCCATTTCAGATCAATTCGGAGTCCACTGTGTTTTAGAGTGGAATAAGGTGCTGATCCTCTTGTCTGATCAAAGCTCCATTGTTTAAGGTTTCAGAAAAGCCAGTACAAACCAAGAATCTCCAGGAAACAAAATGCAGAACTGGGATCCCAGGCTGTGACTAGGTCAGTTGTGTGCAGAACAGGGCAAGGAGCCAGGAGATGCAGTGCTGAGCAGCCCTCCTCCTCCTGGCCTTGGACCCAGGGCTGATGATACACTTCTCTCCTCCATCCAGCCCACAGCTTGGCCTGCCCCTGACAGGTAGCTGCTGCATGCTGTGGATGACAGGGCAGGGAGAGTAGGTTCTGAAGCCAGCCAGACCTCAGCTTCAGGCCTGTTCGTTTGTCTTACTAGCTGGATCCTTTGGGCAAGTGACATTAGCTTTGGTTTCTTCATCTATAATATGGGAATGATTATGTCGCTACCTTAAAAGGTTCTTAAATGAAATAGTCCAAGTTAAGCACTTGACATAGTAACTGGCCTAATAGATGCCCAAGGATGCTGTTACCATGGGGACCAAGCTGGGGAGAGGTTCAGAATTTCTGGAAACAGCAGCAAGTGTTGTGTGGAACTGTGGTAAAGGGATGGCTTCTACACGGAGAGGAAAGAGGTCTGAGGGTTTATCACACAGAGTTGGCAGCTGGGACAGTAAGATGGCTATTCTTACAATGAACACACAGCCATGGTCATCAGAACCTGCTTGATGTCATACTGATGGCATCCGAGGGTGAGCTCTGCAGTCAAAGGTACCCCTAGCCCCTAGGTCCTCATTCATCTTCTCCCAAACCTGCTGGGTTTGTTTTTGGGTGTGGGCTTTTTTTTTTTTTTTTTGGTCAGGAAGGAGGCTGCAGCTGAGGGGTACAAGAATCACATGACTAGCTGCCCAAGACAAGGACAGAGCTATTTGGTATTATTCTCATACAATCTTTTTATTTTGCAAAAGCCTAAACATTTGCCTTCTTCCAAAACAGGACTTGGATTAAAAACACTTTTCCTTGGGCAACTGTAAAATGAGACCTGTGATGTTTTGTTTAAGCCAGGCCAGCGTGGTGCTGGGTTGGGTTAGGGTGGACCAGGAGAAATGGTTCAGAGACATGACCCTCGCTGTCAGCAAATCCAGAATATATAAATCATGTCAGAGGTCACTTTTGAAAGCATAGGCAAGTTCAAAACCCCTAAGAGTTCTCACTGCTTTTTCCAGCTTTGCTCTGCAGCTGTGACTTCAACGGGCACATGTTTTCCATCAGTCATATGAAAACCGATTGTGGTATGAAAATCAAAGCCGTCCTGTAAATAGTGTAAGACAAGTCCCGCTAATCATGCCTCGTGGTCTTTGGTCTTGCCTTGCCCTCATTGTCCTGGACCGCCACTGTAAATAGTGACTCATTCTGGGTTTTTGCCTCATGTCAAAAGGCCAGGCTTATAATAGATCTCTACAAAGAGACCTGGTTCCATTTCGATGCCCTTCACCCCAAACCTTTCAAAGTCCAGGGAACAACTGTCCATCTAACGTGGGTACCATGGTGGATCAGTGATTGCCAGTTGGAGTCTGTTGGGCCTTGGGTGATGGGGGCCTGGTTTAAGAACGTGCACATGTTTGTAATGGCTCACGGATAGTCTTGCTATACATGCCAGTCCTTGAGCAACTCTGATCTGTTTCTGGGTTGGGGTATTTAAGCTTATAACATGGGGAATTAGCACTGCAGATACAAAGTCTTGGTATCAAGTTGAGAACACAATGTCACATGCTGATGACTTCAGGCACAGACAGGGCTCTGCCCTCAGCTGGCCCCCAGTCTTCCTTAGGCTGAATTCTATGGTGTTCTGTGCGCCAGCCACAGGAAGCATAGCCTGACTTGGTTGGGGATGCTTAGACTTGTGTCTAGACTATGTGTTAGGCATTTGCCTCCTCACCTATGAGAAGGCTGAGGTTGCGGTCTCAGCATTGCTAAACTCAATCAAAAGCTGTTGCAGAAGGATTTCAGAGACCACTTCTACACATCAAAGTAGTGGGATGGAATCTTGTTCCTGCCAAATCATGGGGTATTTAAAAAGTCTAAACTGGTCAGGATTACCTAGCAGTTCTTTGCCCTTCTGAAGAAGCCCTTTGAGGGGGTCCTTCAGAGCCTGGCCAGCTCCTTTGGGGTCAGGGCATTTTGCAGCCAGTTACTGCAATTGTTGGGGCTAGTACTTACTCCACAGGATGCAAGTGTCTCTGGCTGCCTCCCCATGCCCTAGTGCAGTGCATGAGAAGGTAGAGGAAAAGCATACAGGGCTAGCTGCCCAGAGAGAGGGAAGGAGAGGATGTCCAGAGGACTCGAGCCTCCTCAGTCCCCAAGCTGACTTGATCTGCTTGCTTTCCATCTCTGAGTGAATGCCTTTATCATATGCCTGACAGTTTCCCGCACCCTCTGAGGGAAGATCCGCTTGTATGCGTCCATCTTTGCAGTCGCAGTTTCACACTGTGTATTCTGCACACAGCAGGTCTACAGGATTCCTCAGATATGGGGGGGCTTTAGAACAATATAGTCTCATAACAGAAGGAATGCTCACAGTTGTTACAGGGAAGAGTGAACAGAGACCAGGTTGGGTTGCAATGGCCCCTTACTAGATGTAGAATCATGGGATGCCCAATAGGCCTTTTCTGTAAGCCTCTCAAGGTTGAGATTACGATGGCCCATCCTCAGTGTCTGGCGCCTGCCTTCCTCAGGTCCCATTCCAGGTGAATTCCAACCTGTGCATAAATGAATGAAATCTGCTCCAAGGGTGCCTGGCAGTCCAGGAGCTGGCAAGCAAGTCTTCTCATTTGTTTCCTCTCTGGTCAACGCTGCAGACATCATAACCCGCTGGTAAAAGGCTTATGTGGCGACCGGGAAGACCCGGAATGAACTGGCTGAGCTGCAGCAGGCAGGTGTTGGGAACTGAGGAATAGGGGGCTGATGGAGGCTTGGATGCCCAAGCAGAGCCAGCCCTGTACTCAACTGGTCTCATTACCTCCTTCTGCCAATTATGCTCGCACAGGTGATCCTCCGGTTACTCTGCCCAGGGCGAGCAGGAATCCAGCAGAGGCCAGGATGAGATGGTAATGTGAAGGTCCATGGAGGGTGCAGGGATCTGACCATAGCCCTGGCCACGAGAAGGGGTGCTCATCGGCTCACCTGCTAGGGGCAAGTGACTGCCTATATATCTCATGCTGGTGAGTCACCTTCATGGTCACAGATGGCCTTCCATGGCTTAGTAAGCAAAAGGGGAAAAACCAAGGCATGACCCCCAGAAAGGAAGTGCTCATACTATCAGCTGGGCTGACCACAGGGCGTTGGATCTAGGCTCCAACACATGGAGGTGGTGCCTCAGGGTTTCCAAACAGTATCACTGGGCATTAGTCTAGACTCGGGGTCCAGTTTTAGTCTCAAAGGACCAAGAACACCATTAGGACATCAAATTTTGGAGCCTTAAAACAATCATATCCCTGTTGAGCTTCTTGGGGGGCTATGATAGATTGCCTACCAGGTACTAAATATGGCCTTTGCAGTGAATGCTAGACCTCAGTGTCTAGGAGCTGCAGCTCGTGACTTCCCCAGCCATTTGGGGAAATACCTGTTGGGTTTTGGGCACAGCTTTTTGGTCACCCAGTGCTCTGAGTCTTTGTCCTCTAGGTTAGGTACATACAGGTAGCTCCTACGGCATACTGAGGGCCTTCCACGTCCTTTCCATTCATGACAGGTGCACTAGAGAGGTCAAGGAGCAAACAGAGCAAGGGTGCCTGCTGTGTCCACAGGGCTCACCCACTCCAATCCACAGCAGCTCAGGGTCCTGCAGTGCCCCCCTAGCATATGCTCTCAGTTCTCTGAGGCCCTAAGTGTCAGTTACAGCCAAGGAAGGGAGGGGAGATAAAAGAGGCATATGTACAATGTAGGCAAGTGATATCGGTTCATGGTATGAAGTGGACTCATTCAAATACTGGGCTGTGAAATCCATTTAGTGGGTCCTGACCTGTATTAAAATAAGCTAAGTAAAATCAGAGAGGGTCACATGTGGCCAGGAGAAATACTTTTTTTGTGAAACTTCTGAATATATACACTGAATTAGGATGTAAAATGAATATCTTGCTGTGGATTGTGGTTAAAAAATGTCTAGAAGTCACAAGTCTAAGGGAAGGAAGGAGCTGCTATATGCTAGACACCATGCTGCTTGCATTCATCTCTGTTGTTTCCACTGATTCCTAATGGCCCCACTGTCATGTGGGTGTCTTTATTTTGACCAATGAGAAACCAATGATCCAGAGATGCCCAGTGGCCTTTCTAAGGTCACACACTAACAGGAGGTTATGCTATGAGGAATCTGGGGCTGCTGACTCCAAAGAATACATTCTTTCCTTTCCATCCCACCAGAATTTCCAGCAGAGTGGACACTCGCCATTGAGGTGAGAAATGGGCTCCATCCCTGGCTCTACCAAAAGAATAAGTCTTTCATTTCCTTATCTACATGGGGAGTAAGAGATAAAGTAGCTTGATTTGGCTCTGCACCCACAAAATATCATTTTAGCCTAATGTTCTTTTCATCCACTACGACTTTTGTTAGAATAGCCAACTACCCAGTAATGAATTCCAAGAGCCACTCATGGCCGATTCTACTGCCTCTGCATTTGTTCTGGAGATGCTCAAAAGCCCTCCATCTTGTAGTGTGTCTAGAGGTGCTGACTAGTACCCTGCCCTGGGTAGGATCTCAGTAGAATTATGCCTGTGGTAACAAGACACAGAAGAGATGAGCCTGATCTTTTTGCCCATTTGGTTCTATGAAGTTTTGTGTACCCCTAATGAGCCCCAAGGCTTGTCTGGAAGGAAGAAAAGGAACTCCAGGGGGGTATAAGTGGTTCACCCAGGTAACACTGAAGGTACCATAAATGCTCCCTAAATAATGAGTCCTAGAAGAACAAAGGATACCCAGAAGCTTAAAACTCTCTATAGCTGCTGCCTAATGTAATAAAATGGGACGCCTTTGATCCAAACACAATCGACTGAGTCTCAGGATGCTCGAGAGAGTCCAGCTGTTTATTACTTGCTGTGTGACCTTGATAAGCCACCTTCCCTCTCTGGGCCCCAGAAGCCTCATGTGTCAAATGAAGGGATAGTTTCTCAGGCAACTACTAGGTCAAGAATATTATTATCTGTTATTGTTTGTTATTACTATTGCTTTAGTGTCAACCCACCCATGTGAGTCATAGGTAGTTTCTCAAGCGGAAAGCAGTAATTTCATAAATGACTTCTCCCTGTACTTTACTGGAGGGGCTCCCTCCAACTCTTAATAAGCATTATCAGAGGCACTGAATATGTCTGAGGCATCTATAAAGTCCCTCTGGTTCTTCAGATCTGACCTACAATCCTAAGAATGATGAACAATGTCCATCCTGGCCATCTTCCTTCCATCCTTCAAATGAACAGACAACTGGACGTTCATACACTTAGAGAGTTCTTGGCCTAGTACTGGCTGGTTCCTGCGGGGGTAAAGGAATTCATGCAAGCAGGGCTGGAGTCCCTGGTCAGAAAGCTGTGTGCTGGCCCTGGAAGGGAGCTCGGTGCTTTGCTTTGACTCATGAGTCTTCCTTGGCTCACTCATTTACTGCCAGTGAGGAAACTTTCTTTTCTGCTCAGATCTATACCAGGGCATTATGTAGCAGGCCAGACGTCTAGCATCTTTAATGACAATAATAACAATAATAATAATAATTTGCATTTATACAAGGCCTTTCATCGGGGATCTTAAAGTGTATCACAAGCAATAATTAATTTTCATTCGCAAGTCTGGGAGCCAGTTAGGTAGAAGCCCCTTTATTTAATGGGTACAGGATATTTTCTTGTACCCTGGAGCATGTTGGGAGGCCGTTTTGCCTCTTGGAAATCCAACCCCTTCTCTCTTGAGGCCTGGGTTAACATCAGACTCTGCAGTGGAAGTTCCTGCATCAACCGTCCCCCAGCTAGACTGCCTTGGTTAACTGCTGAACACCGATTTGGTGCTGGAGAAACCAAATTCTCTCCCAGCACTGGGAGAGAATCTGAGCAGGCTGAGGCAGGGCTTGTCCTAATGGCACTTGTGAGGGGTGACACTCTTGGGTGCCTTTTAGGACATGGAGCTCAATATTTGCATAGACGTTGTCCCTTTTTGTGGTAAGCCCTGGCCTGAGCTTTGTGGGTCATGCACACAGTGGTTGGGTGGCCACACAATGGTTGGGTGGGTGGAAGCTGCACCACCTGAGCTGCGTCCTGCCCCCATGAGTGTTACAGGAAGTCTCCTGAGTGTTTCTGGCTTTGGTACTGTGGTCTGCCAAGCTATAGATGCAGTTCTTCAGACTATGCTCCATCTTGGGAGGTACTCTAGTTCTTTCCGGGCTTATTCCGGGGCAGGTGGATGCATCATCTCAGTGTCACAGAAATGTCCGCAATTTCCACTTAATGACTGACTACTGATGGAATGGATGTTTTTCTTCTTAAGGATCTGTTCCCTTTCTACTTTAGTGCTGGAGACTGACCCAATGACTTAATACACACCAAGCAAGAGCTCAAACACTGAAGTAAATCCCTTGTCCACCTATAGGTCTATTCTTCTTAAGTTTTTTAAACTTTATTTCATTGTTTTACATGTATGGGCATTTTGCTTGCATTTATGTATGTGAACTACATACATGACTGGTGGCACACACATACAGAAAAAGTCATTGGATCCCCTGGAACTGGAAATACAGACAGTTGTGAGCTGCCATGTGGATTCTGGGAATCCAACCTGGGCCCTCTGAAAGAGTAGCCAGTGCTCTTAACTGCTGAGCTATCTCTCTTGCCTTTCCCACAATTTTTTTAGACAGGGTCTCATTATGAGGTGAATTCACTATTTAGACTATACTGGCCTTGAACTCACAGAGATCCACTTGCCTCTGCCTCACAACGGCTGGGATTAAAGGTATATGTCACCACGCTCTGCTATAGTTCTGTTCTGAACTCTAGGCAAGAACAGTCAACTTACATGACTAGTTTCTATAGACAATCCTGAAAAATAGAGATCTCTTTAGTTTTTCTGTTCTGTTCTGCTCCCCTCTCATTTTATCCTTCTGCTCCACCTCAGTGGAATACACACTTGGTAATAAACTTCAGAAAAGGATGCATCGTGATGAGCTGGAAACTAACATAAAGACAAGAGAGTCCAAGATCTTCTCACCCTGGGAGTTGGAGGCCAGGAGCCACCAGGACCTGGGTGAGAGGCAGAGGGACACATGAAATCCTTTGCAAGTTAACTTTTTTTAAGATGCTAATTCTCCTGGAGATGATTCTGCCTCTCTCAAGTGATTTCTGGATCCTGCTGCTCTGTTTACTGTCTGACAGGGCAAACACCCTCCCCTACCCTGAGACCCTTGTTTGAGGGAGATCTTTCTCACAGTGGCTTACCATGGAAGGAATTTTGAGCATGCATCCAATGCTATTTTCCTAAAATCTGCACCCCAGTTAGTATAAGGTTTGGCTTGTGGAGACACAGCCACATTCTGTTTTGACTTTACATGATCCCTAGAGCCTGGTCTAGAACCTGAGGGTCATTCTGGCCTTGGCTTGGCCATTCGTTGGGAGAAGACTGGGAAAGAACAAAGGGACAGGCCAGAAAACACCCTGCACCTGTGCTGCTGTGAGAGAAGAGCGCTAGCATCAGAACTAAATCCAGACGCAGATCCACCGTCTGCTCTGTGCGTTTGGGGAGTCCTTGGGTCTCCACCCGTTTCTCTGCTTTAGGTGACAAAAGCACACTGCTGGATACTGGAGGAACTGGGCTCCAGTGTGGGTTTTCTCTCCACCCTCACTCTGTTATCTGAATCAACCTCTCCTCCTCCCCTCCGTGTGTGTGTGTGTGTGTGTGTGTGTGTATGTCTGAAGGGCTAGCGGTCAACTAGGTGCTGTTCTGTTGTTCCACCTTGTCTCTTGAGACGGCCTCTCACTGGCACCTGAGGACTGTTATTAGGCTCTGACCTCTGGCCAGTGAGTCCCAGGGATCCCCTGTCTCTGCCTTTCCAAGAGCACTGGGATTTTTGAGCACACAGCACCATGCTTGGCTTTTTACATGGGTGCTAAGCCTCAAGCTCAGATCTTCGTGCTTGCATGGCAAGCACTTTACCAACAGAGCCATCTCCCTCCTTGGAAAGCTTCCAAGGAAATCAGGATCCACTGTCTAACTGGTGCCTGGCACCACATAAACTCCCAGTGTTTGTTGGTTAAGGGAATGAACTTGGCACTTGGTACTGCAATTTAAAATGTGCTTTTAGATATAACTTCATTATAATCCAAATAACAGAATGTAAAGAATAGATCCTGTTACTCTACTCCACAATAAATAGATCCTGTTTTACTCTGCTCCACAATATCCACGAGCAGACAGGCTTGCAGTGAGGCCAGAACTGGCCCAATGTCAGACAGGGACCTGTATGTAACCAAGGGCCCTGTCAAAAGCACATTATCAGCCTACTAGCCTGGGAAGGTCTTTGGTGCCTCTGTGGCCAATGAAGCTCAAACATGAAACAGAAAGACCATGGTCTAAGGTATCCTGTGTTCAACACGATAGGACCCTCGGAGTGCTGCCTCAACCCTGTGTCCAGCCACCACAGCCTACCTGAGCAACATCAAGAGCCTAGTGGCTGAAATCAGTGCACTTAGAATCTCAGACCCTGGGTACGCCACAGGTCACATGCTACCATACGTGGCCAGTCCCAAGCTGACTCATTTGCTCGCCTTGCTAACTCCCCATGGGGTGGATGGTGCTGATGGGCATGTCTGTCCTTCATCTTCACAATGCCATCTTTTGAAGCCACCAAGAAGGAAACTGCTGTATCCACAGGATGTGGTTGTTCCTCAGTAGAGTACTCTGATGCGAGAGCTCTTTCTCTCTCTTTCCTTCAGCCAATGGCTTTTAAGATACCAGCCCACTGGGGCGTGGTTTTCATTTTAAAAAGCAGTGGTAGCACTCTGCTCGCTCGCTCGCTCTCAACGCCTTCTGTTTTGTCTACTCCGCCCACCGAAGGGCTGTGTCCTATCTTACAGGCTAGGCATTCTTTTATTCAACCAATGAGAGCACAGAAATACAGAAGAACCCTCCTACACCATTTCCCCTTTT
>JAQHUG010000318.1:1605462-1659349 GCA_028555095.1 Dicrostonyx torquatus
GCGAGATGTCTCTGTCATTTCTAGAGTTTTGGAAGTTGCTTTCTTCTTGTTTACTTAGGTAATATTATATCCTTCTGGAGTCTTCGATGGAGTTGAAGAATGGATAGTTGTAGTTATAGTTTTCCTTATAGTTATGATAAAAGATAAAATAGATCTGAATATGGTAACTGTAATTCTTGCTTGATAACTGTTTTGTTATATGTAATTTTACTATGTTAAAATGAAAGCTTTTCTTTTTTGTGTAAAACTGTAATTCTTGATAACTGTTTTGTTATATGTAACTTTATTGTGTTAAAATGAAAGCCTTTCTTTTTTGTTTAAACAGAAAAAGGAGAAATGGTATAGGAGGGTTCTTCTGTATTTCTTTGCTTTCATTGGTTAATAAAGAAGCTGCCTTGGCCTTTTGATAGGGCAGGATTTAGATAGGTGAGGAAAAGAGAACAGGATGCTGGGAAGAAGACTGGGTCAGGGAGAGAGCCCACCATGAAGCTGCCAGGGTCAGACATGCTGTATCTTCCCAGTAAGCCCACTACCTCGTGGTGACTTACAGACTATTAAAATGGGGTGAAATAAGATGTGAGAGTTAGCCAAGAAGAGGCTAGAACTAATGGCCAGGCAGTAATTTAAATAATACAGTTTTCATGTGTACAAGCAACTGATGGCTGAGCAGGCCAGCAGCTGGCGGCTGGGAGCAGGGCGCTGGGAAAATGGTCCTGCTCCTCAGAGGGGACACAGCCCCTTCCACCTTCTTACAACAGTACTCTACCATACTTTACACATGTTAGGGACTCAAGACAGTGATGAATGACATTCTCTCTCTTCCCATAGTCTTTTCAAACTGAGACCAAGGACAGGAAATAGAAGGATTCAGCTACTGCAGACACCCAGTCTCTCTTTCCTCCTTCTCTTACCACTGAACTCTGGGAGCCTGTGTCAAATGCAGGCTGAGAAGTGGAAGATGGAAATCTTTGAAAAATTCCTTCACATGCTTGGTCCAAAGGCAACTCCCAGCATGACCCGAGGAGTGGAATCAGATCTGCCCACAATGCAGGGTCCATAGGGAGCTCATCACAGCCTTCTACAAATAGTTCTGACAGCACAATGTGGGGCGGAGGGTGGCTGGTGTCCCAGTGGAAGGCCATCACTGTACCCACTGGGCAGCATGTAAGCCAATGCCTCGGGGATAAGGTCAGTTCCCTCCAGGAGGAGTCCATCTACTCTGGGCCTCTGAGCACACATCTTGGTGCCGTTAGTGTGCTGTCTTTGAGCTAGCTAGCACAAAGAGGAAAATCATGTGCATTCCTCACGGTGAGCTAGTTTTTGGTCAGAAGTCAGTGAGGAAGGGCCAACGTGAAGACTTGCACTAATGAGGCCTGAACAAGAGAACCATGCCTCTGCTCCCAGCCACAGAGCATGCAGCATCCATCCCTGAACCTGGGAGCCATGTCTTATTGCAGTCTTGCCTGGGGAAGGCAGATACAAAAGGGTGTTACCAGTGACCAGACCCGTTTGCTGTGATCTCAAAGGCAAGGCCACATGCTGGGCAGCAAGGACCATACTATCTGACTATGGACACACTGGGTGGGTATGGGCAGCTGCTGCTGCATCTGGGAGCACAGCAATTGGTGCTGCAGTAGCAGAATGTCCCTGCTTAGCTTGATAAGCTGTGTGTCCATCCAACCACATGACCAGAGAAGAGGAATGGCTTTATTCCAAGTTATTAGTGAAACTGTACCGACCCAAAGTGGGGCAGAGGCAGCCTTTTCTAGTCTGCACAAACCTTCTTGTAGACCAAAGTAGTTCTGAGAGGAACATTTTGAGTTTGGTCATTAGAGACCTCATATAGAACATGAGAAGTAAATTCACCAGGAAATATTCTATAAATGGCAACCTTTTTGCATTGGCTTTGAGTGGGAGAAGGTGACAAAGATTAGGCACTTCCTAGTTCATATTTCAGAAGACCTTTCGACCCCTTGCTGGCTTTCTTACCAGGGCTCACCTTAACACCTTTGCCCATCTTCCCCATCCCACTGCTCAGACTGGGAGAACAAGACAAATCCAGACAGAGCAGGGGTGGGAGAGGGTTGGGCAGGCATCTGGGTTCCTGAAGACAGCATGTGGTTCCCTTACCCACCATGTTTACTAAGTGGATGAGTCAGTATTCAAATCAGCATTCTCTTCCATGTGGGTACAAATGGGTGTCCCACCTTGAACCAAACCATTAGATACAGTCAGTCCCACAGGGCCAAGGAAGGTTCCCCAACCCTCTTACCCTACCTAAAACTAGTAGATACTATGGGTGCCAGAGCTACCAGACCAATAAACAAATGCAGATGTACAGCAAAATAAACTCTGCATACACACAGCAGAATGAGCTCCCACCCTTGAGTAGTTCAACAATGCAGTGCATGCCCTGTATTGCCAACTATGAGGAGAAGGAAAGAGACCCTTTTTCTAGTCAGGTCTTTATTGATCACTTTGGGGGCCAGAGTCCTTGCTAGAATTCAAATCTCCTCCAGTTTAAAGGTCAGCACATATTCTGGAAAAAGCCAGACACTAAATATTTTCAGCTTTTAGGTCATATACTCTGTTACAACTCAAATCTGCTCTGTACTGATCATGGTTGTAGACTAGATGTAAATGGATGGGGGTAGCTGTGTTCCAATAAAACTTTATTCATAAAAACAGGTACTGGTAGTGTGGGCCTCTGGCTGTCCACTGAGTCCTTATCTAGTCTGCACCTTCTCTGTATAGAGGAGGAGAGGTGAAGAGACTCCTTCAGAGAATTGCATGACTGTCCAAGACTGAATTTGCAAGGCTTTGTGTGGGGAACAGCGCAGTCCCAAGAGCTGCCAGAGTTGAAGGGAAAATGGCCACTTGAATAACTGGAAATATAAGGTAAGACCTTCACCTTATCAGAAGGGACCAACAACAGACTGGAAAATCACAGGCTAAACATCTCTGTGTGGCTATAGTCTGTCTAAGCCAGGACAGCCAGTTCAGCTTGCATTGATAGAGGCAGGGGCTATGGCTTTCCTAGCGTATGCGGCTCGTGGTCATTTTTCTGTGAGCTCAGACACAATCTTAGAGTGTCTCAGGAGAAGGGCTGGGAAGAGGCCAAAAGGAACTGGAAAGCCGCTGGCACTTGTCTGTGAACAATATAAGAAGACAGCAGCAAATTCGCTTTTTCCAGTCAGCAGTTAGCCCAACATCCAACAGCACAGGAACGGTCAGAGAGGACAGGCCCTCTTGTCCAGGCTGAGAACAGGTTGTTTTGGCTGTCAAGCATTTTCAAAACAAGGTTTCTTGGTCTCATGACAGGTTGAGGCAAGAACAAGAAAATGAAAAGAGTGGAAGATCCCATGATCACGCTCTGGGCTTCACGTGGGCTGGCTCTGCCTGCACGGTCAAGTTTGCTTTCAAACATCCAGATAAAACTGTCTTAGGGTTAATACTACCTTGCCAGTGACACCATTTAATGCAGTGATTCCTCTGAGAACTCTCTGGCAGCTGGATAATCATTCTAGTCTGGGAGGAATAAGAGGTCAAAGTCACTCTTAAAGCCAAGGGTACAATTCTGCTCAAACCGACGCCCTGCTTTGTTTCCATTCTCACCTCATGTCACAAGGACAGTCTTCTCTGAAACTGAGGTTAAACTCTCCTCTCTAAGGTGGATTTTTCCATCTCAACCACAGAACACTTGGTCAGGGTGGGGCAGAGAATGCAGCAAGGAAGCATGAATGGGGCAGGCCAGGATCAGCCTGGTCTCAGGAAATGCCACCAGTTCCTACCAGCACGGTCTGTGAGGGTTTACCACACATACAGCTGAGTGGTGGTGTCTGGGTATGGCTTATCACACAATCCACAGAAGCCATTCAGAAACGAGGGTGCTGGGAGTTCTCAGATCCCCTGAAATCACCAAGAGCTCAACACAGAAGACAGAAGCGCTGTGGGACAGCCTCAGAGCACCTCATCCTCCCAATTGTCTCAGAGTCCTGGAGTAGGGTTCAGTAAGCCCATTAGCATCACACATGGGGGTGGGGGCTGTCTCCAGTCCAGGAAGGGAGTGCTCACTCCACTCCGAGGCTGGCTCTTACTCTGTGATGTAAGTTATTAGACCATAGAGGCTGTGCTTGCTCTACCAGCTGCCTGCAAGACTATTCCGAAGAGAAAAATCCTCCACTGGGCTTTTATGCTAGAGGGACAAAGGTCTGAACTGTGTGTTTTGGTCTGTGGAGAGCCGGGAGAGATGTGTAGACCAGCACAAGACAGCCTCCTGTTTCACAGCCCTCACCCCCCCACAAAGTGGGGACCATCAGCACTGCCTGTCCCTGCCCAAGGTCCTCTGGGTGGAGCTTTTATTACCTGAGAGACAAGAAGAGTAAATCCTGCTTTTAGCCACGCAGATTGCTCTGGCTCACTCCTACTGCCTGGACTGCCCACCAACAGACATTCAAATCAGAGAAACAATATTTGACCTTTTAGTGTCCTGCAAGGGAGATACTTTTATGAACTTATTGCTTATTTGTGACTCATCAAAGTTTTACTGGGCACTCTGCCTTTTGAACTGCTCTACCTGGCAACCCTGCTTTGTGTGAATATGTATGTGGGAATTCATGTGTGTGTGAGTGTGAGGTGCATGTCCTCAGATGTTGTCTCTCGTTGGCCTGGAACTTATCAAGGAGGCTCGGGTGACCAGTCACTACGTCTCAGGGGTCTACCTGCCTCCGCCTCTCCAGCACTAAAAGCATGTGCCACACTGCATATGGCTTTTTAGATGTGGGTTCTGGGGATCAACTCAGACAACTTGCAAAGCTGGCACTTTACCAATGGACTCTCCCCAGTTTCATGCCTGGCAATTGTAATACTAGAGAACCGGAGTAGGTTTGGAAAGCTCAAGGCTGGCAACGAAAGGGTCCAAGGGTCCAACGCAAGGGTTCCTTTATAGGGTTCTTGAGCTAGAGCTTGACATGAAGACATGATGTTTCTACTGCCTTGATTACCATTTCCAAGGCTGTGAAGGATCTAGCAGGACTTACTTATCTACATTAAGGTAAGTGTATGGATCAATATGTAAGCTTGCCAGGAAAACCTTACTGCATGCAGAAAGAGGAACAAATGCCTATGTGTGGCAGTTACTAACAGCAGCTACCACTGGCCAGCACTACACCAGGCACTATGCTCATTTTCCCACTGCCACTCACACTTCTGACTCGCACGCTGTCTAATAAGCAGTGATTCCCTGGAAGCCTTAGTGTCAGAGAGGAACTCTCCATCAGTGACCGGCCAGGGTAGCTGGGGTTCTTTGAAATACGGGTAAATGGGTGCTGAGTTGTACCCAGAGAGCAGCAAGGTTGCATATGGTGTGTGTGTGTGTGTGTGTGTGTGTACATGCTGGGGTCCCCAGGGCTCTACACATGTTCTGCATGTAGTCATTTCCTATATGTTTGCTGAATGGATTTGGCAACACTGAACATAATGTCTTTGCCCTGTTTCTTTCTGTTGGGCCGCCTACACTGACCTTCCATGGAACATAGAGCAATGGATGACCATTTTCTCCTCAGAAGTGACTTTGGATAAAGTTTACCTAGGTACCCCTTGACCTGACTTCTGCTTTCCTGCCTGCTTCCATTTTCCACCGGGCATGACTAAGAGTCTGTCTGGAAGGCAGGAGTCACTGGAATTTTCTGTCCACTTCTCACTGCACACCCCCTTCCCCGCTCATTTGGAGGTCACTGTGAAAGGCCGTGTTGCTTTTGGCCTGTTCCATTGTAGTGTCCCTTACTCTTTTCTCACTTATAAGCCCCGATAAAAAGTTTAGCTAGATGGATATTTTACTTTTCTTAAAAGTTCTTTAGACTTTCAGAAAGTTATTTCTGCTCAAGAATATCCTGGGCTCATCCTGTGGACATACAGGCCTTCAGCCTTCTGGGCTGGGGAGAGCTGTGGAGCAGAGGTTGTACCAAGTCACTCAGGTAGGTGGGGACACACATGCAAGCTTCCTCGCTCCAATGTGCTGTTCCCCTCAGATAGGGGGGCCACATGAGGAGGGGAAAGACAGGAGGCCTTGGACCAGTCTTGAGGGACACAGGGGTCTATCATTGTATTGTGCATCTTAACCAAATTCTTCCAGCAAATGAAACTGGCGCACTGAATGTCAGCCCTGCCAGTAACCTCACTTCATTGCTGCCATGATGGTTAAAGTTTGGCATATTTCTAGCTGGCTGTACTAGCTGGTTTTTAAAGATATTTTTTTTCTGTTCCCCATGTCCTGAACCTGGCCTCACTGTCAAGTTTACCTCCTTGTGTGGTCACCCAACCTAGTCCCACTGTTGGCGATGGATTTCTGTGGATCACTGAGGAAAGACAAGAGACCTATCCACCTTGTCACCATTTTTGCTGATTTCTACCAGCTCTGCTTTAGCAGGCAGGGATCTAGTTCATTTTCACCAGTGGTTCTTGTGCTGAATGATCTGATAACGGACAAGAAAGAATCTTGTTCCCACAGAAGCAAGGCCTCTGCTTGTCACCATGATCTGTGCAGTATGAATGGTCCTAATTATTCTCTGAGCATCCTTTGATGCTTCCTTCTTCTCTCTCTCGAATCCTGGCTTAATGAGAAGTGATAGAAACAAGAGTCTGGGCCCTCTTGCCTTGGCTGGACTCCACATTATACATGACAGCTCGAAGCAGCCCTGGTGGCACCTGTCAGAAACCAAGACACACATCTGAACAGTCAAGCCTAATTCCCAGGAAGCTGTTTTAACTTGACATCTGAAAATGCACTGCATCTAGAATTATTTTCCAGGGCGTGTGTTCGGGGCATATGTGTGCACATTCCACAGCTGAAGTGCTCTATAAATATCAGATGCAGGCTGTACAAACGGCATCACGTACACAGTGTCCTTACTTCTGTTTAGTAAGATTTCAATTTGTGTCTGACCTCTCGTAACAGAGATGGATATTTTTCAATACGAATAAAAAAACTATGACAAGCTATTTTAAACATACTTTTCACTTCAAATTCCCACAAATCTGTCAGAGGTCAGTGGTGGCAGGTGGGTACTTGCCTGATATTTACAGATGAGGGTACCAAGGCCCAGAAAAATGACATGCCCTTCCCAAGATTGCACAGGAAATTAAGAGCGGTGCCTGGATGAGATCCAGGTCTTCTAGCTCACAGACATTTTTCTTTGCCTTTCTTGTTCATGTTTTCTTCCATCGATTCAAAGGGAACTCTGATTCTATTGATATTTATTAATGAATACATTCCTCTTCAGTGTGTTCTTAAAAACCTCAAACCAGAACCTCTCTACCTTTTCCTTTCTGCATAGTTTTCCAAGTAAGAAAATATTTGACTATATAATCAGGCAACTTTACCTACTGATGGGAAACACTTTCCCCATGGCAGGGGGTGGTATAATTAGAACTCATGCCTGAGTACTCAGTAGTCCTCACAATGGAGTCACAAGTGACTTTCCCTAGCAAAGATGTGGTGATCTCCCAGTTCCTCCATCCCCAGCTCTCCCCTGAGAAGCCTGACTTAGGCCAGCTTCTTTTGACTTGTGCAACTGAGGTGGAAACTTAAGAGCCGAGTGGACAGAGAGCTCAGAACCAGCATTAGTGGAGCAGCAAGAAGGTCTGAGAAAAGATGGGCCACAGGGTCCTGCTGAGGGGATTTGCTCTGCTTGGCTTTCCCAGGGAGAGGGGAGCCAAGTGGGGCTGCAAATGCTGGTGCCTGGTACAGGCAGGGCTGTGCAGGCTCCCAGGACGCCAGAGGCCAGCTCTGGGATGAAGTTGTATAAGCACTGACTGATGGCCAGGCTTTTTAATGGAGCTTATCATATCACGGCAACAGATGTCAGGCACTAATAAATAACACGCTCTCTCTGACCTACGCAATTTGGAGAGGATGCCTGTTGTCAGGCAGAACTGGATTCCTCCCATCTCTGTTGCTCCCTCTTCTGTCAGAAAAAACAAACCATGTCCCTTGAAGACACTCTGCAAATTGACTCTTTGAAGAGCTTTTCATTCCATGTTGTTTATCTTGCTTTTCTCTCCACAGTTTCTAAATTTCTAAACCCTGTAAAGGAAAGCTCAGAGGGATGCAGGAACTTGGTCACAGAGAAATGCAGGCCAGCTGGGATGGCAGGCCTCGGTGCCTACAGCCTTCCGAAGGTTTGTCAGCTCACTAGTGCTGGGTCCTATACTCTCCACTCAAGGTGCTCGCTCATACAGCCCAAGGCTTGGAAATTTCCCTGTGCTCTCTCAAGGGGAGTTCAGTTGAGATAAGGTTGGGAGTTTTTTTTTAAAGGGAACTGGTCCTAAGAAATGGGCCCAGCAAGAAAAAAGAAGAAAGTCCATGAATCACTAGCAGCTGAGTGGCATGCTTGTCCCACGATCTGACCCCCATGGACCCAGGGGACAGAGCTTCCTTGGAGTCTAGCCTGGGCTGCTCTGCCTTCAGCCTCTTACCCCCTCTTTGCCCTTTGTTTCCTTTGTCCAGGAAACCTGTCACATCTCCTACCTTCCTGATTGACTCTGCATCCTTAGACGTCTGGTGGGAGTTCCAAGAACACAGACATGAAGGGACGGGATAGGATGGAGTAAGCCAGGAGCCTGAGGACAGTTATCTGGTCCCCACCAGGGTTTTCCCTAGAGCTAAGTCAAGTGTGTCTGAGAAGGATGAGAAGCACAGAGCTAGTGGGTTCCCAAGCTGTCAGCTCAGTAGGCATGGTGATGGCAGGGAGAGGGTTGACAGCTCAATAGAAACAAGGCATCGGCAGGTGCCCCAGAAGCTACCAAAAGAGAGCCAAGAGGATTGGCTGACTCCTGGGGAAACAAACACACAAGTGAGCTCATGCTGGAATCACTTGGATGCAATGCTCTGGCCTCCCAGGAGTCTCAGGTCACAGGCCTCCCCATAGCCATGCTGTGAGGACCCAATTGGAAATAGGATTTCCACACTATAGTCCAGAGTCCCAGGGGCCCCAGGACAACTTTAGGGGCCATGGAGAGGGCTGGAGATGGGGTGCAAATTCTGATATCACATCCATTTCTATCTCTTGAATCAAGAGGAGGTGATCTATATTTAGATGTCGTATTTAAAGGACTAATGGATGAGACTGGAACAGAGCATTTGGCAATAAGAACTTTGAAGAAAAAAAGCCCCAACCAAACAACACATAGTATATTCAAGAATATTAAAGCAGCAATAATGAAAAGTCATTGAAATAATCATCTCTAATACAGAATTGAAGAAAGATCTGCTAAAGACAAAGTTATTCTGCACAGACAACTGGCTATCAAATGGTAAGAGAATGTACAGTGCAAAGAACATATGGGAAGCCATGAACTGCTCTGGCAGGGTAAAAATCTTCCTGACCTTGAGGCAAGAAGGAAATGGAAAATGGTTTGGGGAGGCACATGATGAGTTACTCCTGTGTGCTGTCTAAGGAGTTATTTTTGAACTATCTTTAGTGATTCCTTTTATGTTATGGATTTTATGTGTGACAAACGATTGAAGTAGGTGCTTTGGGGGTTCAGCTCTATTCTAAGATCTTACTCAGGCTTCTGCTAGGATCAATTTGATGATGTACACAGTAGAATTCATGAACAATCATGCCATCTATATGTAGATCTCACTGACCAGACAGTACTATGAAAAGGTTGCCCACTCCAATCTTCTAGACAGGTATAAGTTACCTATATAATACTAAGGTATCTTATTTTGCTTTTGGTTTTTGCCTTTTAAAGTGGTTATTTTATACAAATTAAGCAACTAAAGGGTTAGATATAAAACCTTAGGAGCCAGGAGCCTAAGATTGTTGGGTCTCTGATCAGGTCACTGGGGTTTGGAGCTTTTGGCCCTGGTATGCCTCAATGTTGATACTATTACCTTTTAATATTAAAAACCTCCTTTTCTCTGTAAGGAAGCACACTGATGGTTGCCACCTAGTGCATGTTCACCACATGCCAGGCACTGACAGACATCAATACATTACCTTAAACAGCAGGTAGAATTCTAAGATTCTATGCTCCCTGTAACATCTGAGATATTGAAAACAATTAGCTCCACTCCGGCAATTAGGTTTTCTTTTAAGGTACAGATGAACTTATGAAAGGGTTATTAACTGACAAGTCTGGGTGTGGAGGTCGGGGACAAAAGCTAGAGACTGGAAATACATGGAGGAGTTGATGTACTGTGGCAGGCTTAAAGATGGAGGGGCTACAAGGCAGAGAATGAAGCCAGCCAGCTTCTAGTTACGAAAAGTGATCTCCAGGTGACATCTACTAAGGACACAGGGACCTAAATCCAATTAACCCGGGGAACAGAACTCTGCCAACATCCCGAATCAACTTAGAAGAGTATTAGCCTAAGTCTTAATTGCAGCTGTCTGGACCCGTGCATGGTATGTGGGCCTCCTAGCCCATCAAAACTGCAGAGGAAAACCTGCGGTGCTTTACAACTACCGTTTACTGTTGGACTGCAAAGCGGAGAGCCCTAATCCCTAGGTAACAAGCAGTGACCCTCTAAGCAGTTAATAGATAAGGAGACAAAGACTCGGGAGGATTACGCATATTCCCAAAGTTGCAGAGTCAATGAATGGCAGACACAGGTTTAAACCAGCTGCCAGGATATCAGGGTCAGTTCCCCATGGAAGGGGACTTAGGCCAGGGGTGAAGAGAGTGGGGACTGTGTCTGTCCATCTGTTTGTGAATGTACAACAGTGCGGCCAGAGCTCAAGGAACGGAGTCCTTTCTGTACAAGAAGCTAGCTATGGATGCTTGGGAATTCTTTATCTACATGAAAGGACTGCTGCAGTGGAGATCCTGTAAAAGAGAGAATACCCTGTCACCGGTTAAGTCTACAAGGGACGCAGAGGCACCTGAATGTCATGTATGTCTCAATGTTCTTGGCCATACATTGGATATGACCTCTCTGATGGTTTGTTCTGAAAAGGATTTTAAAAACAAGTTTCTCCTGGGTGCAGAGACTCCCTCTTGTAATCCCAGCAAAGGGGGGACAGTGGCCGGTGAATCTCTGAGTTTGAGGTCAGCCTGGTCTACACAGAGAGTTCCAGGACAGTTAAGGCTAGATAATGAGGTCCTATAAAAAAAATTTCCCCCTTTGGCAAGGAAATGATTCCCTACTACCTACCTTATCTAAAACACCAGAAGGAAGTGGACTGCAGTTTTCCTTTAGGTAGAAAAAAATTTAAAGCCAGTTGACTGTGTTAAAAGTTGATTTATTGTGGAATTCACATGC
The DNA here is from genome assembly GCA_028555095.1 of Dicrostonyx torquatus. Lineage (NCBI taxonomy): Eukaryota > Metazoa > Chordata > Mammalia > Rodentia > Cricetidae > Dicrostonyx > Dicrostonyx torquatus. The sequence continues at coordinate 1,616,732 of JAQHUG010000318.1, forward strand.
AGAACCAGAACATATAGATATCATAGCACAGAGGCTAGCCGAGGGCATAAAGAGATTTACCTTGTCTTAGGTTTAGGCTTTTATGTTAGGTATGGAACACTGTAATATTAATTAATAATAGGTATTATTAATTCACGTGTCAAGGTAAAGGTTATATTTACTGCATATTTATCCAAAATATGTGAAGAAATAAAGTTAAGAAACCAGTAAAAGGTACCAGTGAGAGAAAGAGAAAAGATACTTCAATATACCAAAAGAACACAAGAAGAGAAAAACAAAGAAACTAAGAACAGAGGAAATAAAAATTAAAAAAAATATAGCAAGATGTAGGACTTAAACTTAATGAGCTCACTTGTTATATTAAGTATACACAAACCAAATAATTCTATTAAAGGACACAGACCATCAGGCTAGATTTTAAAAAAAAAATCAAAGTTTATAAATGGTTTCAGGACATATAGATAGATAGAGATCAAATAAAATAAAAAAGGGATGAAGAAAGGCAACATAAAAATATGTAGAAAAAAACCTGGTACAACTATTTCAACATTGAAGAAGACTTCTATTCCAAAAGTCTTGCTAGACACAGACATTCCATAATGGCAGAAGGACTAATATATTAAGAAGACATAAGTAAAATAGCACACCATAGACCACTGTTTCCCTCCTTAGGAGCTGTGGTTTGCCACTGCTTTCTGGAACAGCATAGAGCACTGTACTCAGTTCAAAATTAAATATGGATTCTACTGAATGCATATTGCTTTCAGATGACTACACAGTTCAGAAATTATAAGCTGAGTCATTGTAAGATGGAGACAGTCTTTACATAAAAATCTGTCCACAGTATGGTAAATTATACTACAATAAAAAAGATAATTACGGCAAGCTTTTGCCTTTAAAGATCTCACCATTTGGTTAAGAAAACAGACATATATAAAGATCTGAAAACTAAAAGTAACACAAAAAGAGATTCTGGGAAAATATGTGAGCAGAGCACAGAACTGGGAAGAAGGGACCAAAGGGCTGCCTGGAGTGTGTGAGGAGCCCACAGGGAAGAGGCTGGAGGATGGGAGCACAGGGCTGCCTGGAGTGTGTGAGGAGCCCACAGGGAAGAGGCTGCAGGATGGGAGCACAGGGCTGCCTGGAGTGTGTGAGGAGNTGCCTGGAGTGTGTGAGGAGCCCACAGGGAAGAGGCTGCAGGATGGGAGCACAGGGCTGCCTGGAGTGTGTGAGGAGCCCACAGGGAAGAGGCTGGAGGATGGGGGCACAGGCACTAGGGATGGAGCAGCAGGGGAACTTCCATTGCTCACTGTATCTCACTGATCGCCCCTTCCTAGCAAGTCTACTTAGCAGCGGGGAGTACAACCCTGTCTTAAAAGATGAAGTTCAGAGAGAGTAAGCAGTCTACCCAAGGCTACGGGGCTTATAGGATTAAACTCTGTGGTCGGAACTGGGGCATGCATAACCCAGAGCCTACTCACTTTGGGGTATTGTACTTGTTAAGGGCAGAATTGGCTGGATTGACTTCAGCAAGAAGCACTGTGGTATAAAAAGCCCTGGCTTCTCAGTGCCAGGAAGTATCCGTCCCTTCTTAATGCACATGCTCAGAATTGTGCTCTTAACAGGCAGGATAAACAGCTGATTCCACTCAGAGGGCTTTGAGGCCATTCTAAACATGAGAGTGTTTATGTCGTGGGCAGAGCTCCCCAAGTGAATTATAGTCTTTTACGTACTGTGTACAGTATCTTCACAGGATACAGACATGGGGCATGCAAGGAATGTTTCAGCCAACCTTTCTTTTTGTTTGGCATTTCCCTCTATGCCTTCCCACCAGTTTTCAGACAGGACTACAAGACAATTCCTGCTCATGTTTACCCATCACCTGGTCTTTGACGCAGTCCTGTGCGATTGTTTGGTTAAAGAATGGGGCCTTTAAATAATTTCTTCTAGCTAGCACGAGCTGTTGGCTGTCTCTCTTATTATATCTAAAATGGATTCATCTTCACTGAAGTAGAAGCAGATTCCTTTAACACGACTTCAGATGTTTTCTTTAGACTGGTGCTAACATAAAGCAAATGTGTCTTGAAAGTCTGAACCAATCTGTTAAGACAAACAGGCTTCACTTAGGATATTCCTACACTGAAATCACAGGCTCGTGGTCTGCAGCTCCTTAAAGACTCAATTCATACATGTTAAAATGCCTGGTTAAGAAGTACACACACGCACACCAAGACAGCTTTGCCATGGAAACCACAAAGACAAGTCTGGTTCAGACTCTGGAGCTCATACCACAAATAATGGCCCATCTTCTAAGGGCAGACCCTGTGCATACACAGGGAACGCTCAGACAACTAAACAACGGCAAGACTTCAGACAGACTCTGCTTTATGTTTGCTTTGTTCCACCGCGTTTCAACATGGGTCTTAATAGTTGTTAGTAGTTAACATTTGCATATGTTTGTTTATCCCTTAAATAGAATTTCAGACCAGTGTTCTGGATATAATGGGGAAAATGCAGGGAGAAAGGCACACAAGTTTCAGATTACAACTCTGGGCTCACACAGGAATTCTGGGTGTTTGGAGTGCTGGAAAAGGGCACTCTATTGTAGAACTCTGAGCCCATCATACATGAAGGTTCTCATGTATGTAGAGACGGTGGGAGATGATGGAAGGTTTCCCTGAGAAGGAAATGTGCATCAGGAAATGGAAGGCAAGAGCAAGGAGTCTTAATGATCAGCAAGTTTTCAGCCTGGAAGGGCAGCCTTTGTTAGTAGGTACTCTGAAGCTGTCAGACATTTGCTATGATTCATCTCCTTGCTGGGCTGCATGAGGCCATGGATGCTTTCCAGTTTGTTTATCGTGCCATCCTCAATGCTCACACAGTGCCTGGATCCTTGTAGGCAATAAATACTGGATGAGCAAGTGAGGAAGATGCTTACTAGACGGTTTTCATTTCTATGATTCTTTGGCTGTGCACATCCTTCAGTCAGGATCACAGGTGTGTGCATATGGCTGTCCAGAGTGGTAAAGGAATAACCACGTGTCACACCATGATTTAATTTTGGAAACTACCATTTCAATCCACTGTTGCTCCAGTATAGGAGGCAATAATCTACAGACTGTTGTTCTACCAAAAGCAGTCAGCCTGTTTCTGTACCATCTTGACCCTTATGACTGAAGTGACAGCCATCCATATTCAACTGAGAAGGCCTGCTGACTTCAAGCTCCATCGAACCGCTGCTTTCACGGTACCTCCATCAAAGCCACTACTTCCATAGCGGCGTTAGCAGATAGATCTAAGGAGTATGCCACCAAGACACACCCATGCAACACACATGAGAACGGTAACCTAATTCAAGAGTTGCAGTCTCCCATGAAAAAGTAGCTACTGAATCCACATACCGATTACTCAATAGGAAGTCTATCAACATTTGAAATCTACTATTTTAAATATATACGAGTAGCTGCCAGCAATTTTATTATTGAGATTATTTATCTACATTTAGTATTTCTCTAATCTGAACAGAAAAGTAGAGTTCTATATCCTACAATCCCTTTACCAAAAATGCCACTCACGGCCAGTCCTAGAGTTCAACAGAAACAGGACGAGGGGACATCAGACCCATGTCAGCTTCCCTGTGAGAGATGACAGGAAGGGACTGCTGTTTAAGTCTAAACTGGGGATAACTCTGACTTCTGGTATTCCATTGTGACTACTAACTCTGCCATTGTGGCATGAAGGCAGCCATAGATAAATGAAGAAGTGGGGGTTACTTTGTTTTCAGAACACTTTAAAAAGTCAGCCCAGGGCAGGATTTAGCCTACTGAGCAGTGGCTAGTTGACCCCTGGACCCCTGGACTGGATATACACACTGTTCTTCTCCAAGGAAATAACAATGGATCCACTTACTTTGCTCTCTTGGCCATTTCATTTCCATCCCATCTGGGGCTGTATGGGTAATTTTTTTGTGCTTGGGAGTAAAGTTGTCCACTGTTGGTAAAATGATAGACGGACTGAAACGTGAGAGTCGGCTGATCGCGAGGAAAAAACAGGGGCAGGTCAACTGGAAATGCAGAAAAAGGGAAAGAAAGCGTTAAACAGTTAAAAGTTAAGACACCTTTTTGGCTAAGTCAGAATGTTGGGCACATGAAGGTTGGAACAACAATATTGCTTGAGATCAAACCTGTGGAGTGAGGGACCTAGGAATCTAGGACACTGCTCCTGTCTCCAGGAGTGTAGAACCTCATTGGAGGTAGATCATGTATGAAGTCCAGTGTCATCACCCTGAAACATGCTGTGAGAGCACTGAAAGCCGACCACAGAATGCACATGAAGAGTCAATCAGGATGGTGTACATCCTACAGTCTGATGTCCTAGGTTCTGGCCCTGCCCATCAGCCATTGCAGGGCCAGCCCATAGCTGCGCTAAGTTTCAATTATGCCATAGCTCTTCAAGGGTGGGACAGTGCCTTCCTCATCTGTAATTTGTTGGAGGGGGCAGGATGGAAGGTGGTTTTCAAGAACAAACTTGGAAAAGGGACAAAGAAGGCATTTAGTAATCTCTGTACTTTATAGGATTCGCCAACTAGACAACCAGAAAAATAAAATTATCATTCTGCTTCCAATCAAGCAGTGAATCTCCACACTCAGCACTTTCCATTTTCCCCACATGTTACCACATATATTTATATCTCCTAAATCAGAGGGAGCTCCTTAATGGGCCATAACAGGGGCCAATCTGCACGCAGACTATGCCTGCTGGAGCGGCAGGACTCAGTCTATACCTCCCTGCTAATGAGTAGGACACACTTTAGCATTTTGGGGGGGGGGAATAAGTCAATTTTTAAAAATAAAATCACTTTTTAGTTTTACTGGAGGCAAACCATCCCCAGAAACAGATTGCTGCAACATTCTTTGAGGTAGACAATGTTTGTGTAAATGCTACTATTTCTAGGACAGAGAAGAGGCACATTGACAAATGCCGTAACAGTATGTATAGAATTTTCTAGCTTTGCTGAGTAAGTTTTAGATACTCCATTACGTAAAACTTCATGAAGGGGGCGTTAATATTAACAATTGCGTAAACTAGAAAGTGCATGGAGTTTATCGAGTTTCTCAGAGACAGGCCTAGAGCCACGGTCCCTACTGTGTGGTACTGCTCCCCTGCCCTGAAGAACACTCATGTAAGCTGCTCATAACTGCGTCACAATTACAATTTAGTAAGCCTAAGCCTGCACTGTAAAAAATAAACAAGGTTGACAACTTTAGCTGTACAAAATACATATATTAAAGGAACATGTACTGGACAGTGTGGAATTTATCACTCCCTTGGCGTTGGTAATGCTGAACATGGACGAGTGCTTTCCCCATATGTGACCTCTTGAAGAAAAAGTTAGGTTCATGGTAAGGCTAAAAAAAGCAAAACCAAAACCAACAACAACAGCAGCAGCAGCAGCACTGCCATGGGTAGGCTCTCTCAGGCTTCTGAGTGCTCTGGCTCTGAGGCTGCCTGACTCAGGGACGCAGGGAGTTTCTACTGGTGACTCACATCACCACCAAAGAAAAGGGGCAAGATTGAGAATGTCCACTTTTTAGTCACATTTCTCTGTGTCACAATAAGACAGTCTCCATACATGTCTATTTTTGCCAAAGCAGAGTTTATAACACTTAGAACAATGAAAGTATGAAAAGAGCAATCAGAACACAAATAACTCAGTTCAGAAAATTCCTTTGGCTTCTTTCATATAACAAAGCTTGGTCTGTAACATCTCCAGCTACTTTGAACAAATGCTGCTTTCTAACCTTTTTATATCTTCTGATACTCATTTAATTTCCTCTAAGTTTTTAGAAACAAATGTCTGATCATGTATACAGTCCTTTGATTTCAATTGCAGTTGCTGTATTACATTAGAATATTCAGATAGAAAACAATATTCAGATTAAGCTCCAAGGCAATCATTACTAATAGAAAAGTATTTAATATGCTAGCCTACCTATAAAAATAATAATTTCAAGTAGTAGAACTCAACGCAAGCATTTAAAGACAGCCATCACTTAGTATCAACAGCAGTAAAGATACTACTACAGGCTATGTGATATTCAAGCTACTGGCTTTTGGGGGCTTTAGAATATATTTTTCTAAAAACAAAGAATTTTGTGTGTGTGTGTAGGTACATAAGTGTGTCAATGCTTTAGGTGTAATCCTTAGGAACATCATCCACCTCTTTTGAGAAAGGGTATCTCAAGTGGCCTGGAACTTAGCAAGTAGACTAGCTGGCTGGTAGGCCCCGAGCATCCTTGGGGCTCTGCTTCCCCAGTGCTGGGATCATAAGCACAGGCCATCATGCTCAGCTTTCCTAGGGCTCAAACTCAGGTCTTCCTGCAAGCACTTTACAGACTGAGCCATTCTCCCAGTTTCCCAGAAAGAGAAAAGTTTCCAGGACCAGGTATAGCTCTTTGGCTGGTACCAAACTCTTGGGCTGATACCATCCTTTGGCCCCAGACTCCAAAGTATTCGGGACTCCAGGCAAGCATCACTGCATCTGGCTGGAATGCTTTCTATTTTTTTCACTATTTTGTTTTGTAGAAGAAAAGAATCTCTGGAATTAGTATTTTGATATGTTGAGAAATACTTTTTCACCTAGTTTTGAACCATCTTTAACTCAGATGCCCGTTAGCAGCAGAAACAATAAAACTACTGTAAATATCTACTCACTCATGAAGTGAGATACCTGATTTTTGTTTTCATTTAAATATCAGCAAGCTACATGTGTACACCATGAGCTCCTGAAGATGTATTACATGTTTCTTTCTCTATGGAGATTTGTCTAACAGTGCCATTGTAGCCACTGTTCAAATTTGAAAGTTCCTGTGTGCATACAGCAACTGGATTACAGATGAACAGGAACTCTCAAAGGATTTCAGAGATAAAATAGTCTATTTTATTTAATTCACATATGAGAACAAAAACATTTAAAGCTATAGATACCTTGCTCAAGTAAGTTATATCCTGTTTAAAATAGTAGTTAAAAGGGTGGCTTCTTTAAAAACTACTTTATGTATAAGATGATGTAATAACTGAAGTATTTCAGAAACACTTTGCATTTTTCTTATAAGATTTGAATGGTTCAAATTAGTCAGAAGTTAGCCAAAACAAAAACGCGTTTTACTTATGTCCAAATGTTTCTGTCACTTAACTTTTACTTAAAGGTTAATTGATGAAAAAGAATTAATTTAGGTCTTCAAACAGCTAACTTGTTCTGAAGGAACTTCGCAGATCTAAGCAATGTGGTATCATAGTTGGGCTACGAACACTTTAACCACTTGCTGTCTTGGCACTGACTGGCACGCGCCTGAGCTCTGCGCTGCATCATTCACTACCTACTGTCAGCCCTTCTCTGACAGCGGCTCCCTGCTTCCTTCTTCCTGTGTGCTTTCATCAGCTCTCTGGGAAGAGAAGGGATGGCCTTCACTGGCTCAGTCGACCTGAATAGCTCTTAAGGTTCTTTCTTTAGGAGCTTGCTCAGATAAAGTCATACAGAACACTTCTATTCTGCACAAGCTGGGTCTTTCTCAGGTCTAGTCCACAGGGCTTTGGCCACCTGAGAGAAGACAGAACGATGAAGCCGCACTCTGGATAGTTGCTACATGATGGCTCCTAGTGGTCACTGCCACGGAGTTAGCGGTAGTTCAGGGAGCAACCTGTCGGTAGCATGAAAGGAATCCGATGCAGACAAAGCACGCTGCCTCTCTCTACACCACTGTACGGTGCAGTGTGTAGCTGTACTTGCCTTCCTTGGGGGCCTGGCTTGCCTGTCCCCAAAAGCTCATAATTTCACCATAAGAAGACTTCAGGAAAGGGTTATTTCAGATACAAAGCTCAATAGGAAGTTCTCATTTCTTCAAATATACCAACCACGGAAAAATGGCCCTAGAACAGCCAAATGAAACCCTACCCCATGCATTGGATACACAGGGCAGCCTGACTGGCTCTCAATATTTTAGGCATAGTTCTAACAACTTTGGTTATAGGATTTTTCATCCTCAGAAATAAAAGAAAACATCATAATCACAGCAAGCTAATGATAAAGTGCTTTAGTGGCAGGTATTGATGATTAGCAGTCTGGCTTGGGGAAAGGATAGTATAATAAATAATAAATGAAAAAAGCAGGGGAAAATCCTAGTCTGAGGCCATTTAGTGTAAGAGCAAAGAATGCTGGGACATTCAAATCACCCTCACACTACTACAGTCAGGGACTCCCTCACCCTGAACCTTGATGAAGATGCAACCACCCTTGGTTGTTACCTCACAGCTTTTATCTTTTTTTTCTCCCATGAGCAGAGCTCCCTTCTCTTATCCAGTTTGCAAGTGCTTGATTCTCTTAGACTCCTAGAAGCCAAGGCATGTGACTGTTGTTGGTGGCACTGTGGATTAGAACACGGGCCTCACACAAGTTAGACAAGCACTCTACAAGTGAGCTATACTCACTTCCCCAAAGCATGGAAATCTGACTCACTATTGCCAGTGGGATCTGACGGGAAATTGGCAAGGGCTTTTCTGAGAAGTATTTTCCTCTCTGGCTAGAGACATGTGGAGGCAGAAGCCCCCATTTCATTCTAGTCTTTGATCCTACCACGTGAAGTCCTGAGTCTTGGAGCTGTGGCCCTCAGCTAGTGTCTGTAAGGAGGTTAGCTTGGTATCATTGAGCCACTGTCTTTATCATCTCTGGGGTTTCTTGTTTTCTGAGGCAATTACAAGTCTTCACTATTTAACCTCACTCGAGCAGGTTTTCTCATATTTAGAGTCAAAAGTATCCAAGGAAACATTATTTCTTATAGTTTTTCAGTTTAAAAAGGAAGAAAAATGGAATAATCTACTTCAGAAACATCTCCAATAAGTATGGTTAAAAACATCCAAGAGACATAAATAGGAAAGTTTTAGCTGTCTGGAAAATTTGGTTTTGTGGGACAGTTCAATCCTTGAAAATGCCAAACAAATGAGGGGTTAACCATAATTGCTTCCCCAGAGTCACATCATCAAATATTTTCACCATTATCCACAAGCCATTACTTCATTTCTTCAGGCCCTACAAGCTATATATTCCTCTGCCTGCCCCCATGTTCTCGGATTAGTAGGGAAGACCCTCCCAGCCCCAGTTACTGGTGGTTAGGGTTAGGCCCCCACTGCTGGCTTCTCAGTTACTTGAGTGACTGTATGAGCTAGTTTTAACCCCATCCTGGCTGGTCTAGAACTGGCCATGTAGCCCAGGCTGATCTTGAACTTGCAACAGTCCTCTTGCCTCTACATCCCAGGGCTAGGAATGCAAGAGTATACCATCACACCCGGTCGGACAGCAGTTTGCACACATCTCATTCTCAGGCTCTTCTCCAGCCAATGTGGAGACTGCCATGTAGTTACCATCTACCTCCATCTTATGAATAAATACGAAACCTTTGAGACACATGCACTCCAACCACTGGAATGCTAAACATGATCTAACCACAAACAAAAGTAAAGTTTCCCAATTCAGAAGTAGCCCTCTTTAAGGTATCTTCCCTGGTCATTACCCTGTTAAGTAACAAGGAAAAATTATTAGCTAGATTTTGTTAAACCAGTTGTACTTTTACTGGTTTTAAGTGCTGTGTGTGTGTGTGATTTGATGGTGTAAACAGGCTACTTTGTGGTTTGAATATCACCAAACTGAAGCACAAAGCTTGCTAAGATTTGCTACACTGTTCTGAAAGGAGACAGAATTATACTCCCTTGCTATCAGACAAAATTGGCCCACAATTTATTAGTAATGTCAAAGGCAAAATATTTCACTTCTTCTCATTTGCAAAATAAGAGTAATAAACTTTTTAAACATTTTCACATCTCAATAAATATACTGAAATGAATTTAGTCTTGCTATCATGGAACATTCTAAAAAAGTTAAACAAGATGCCTCAAGAGTTAAGGAAGACCTTACTTACTATTTCCCAAGTGTCTGCTACCTAGAGGTCCCTACTCCCAAAACTGATATAAAGAGTAATGTGGCACATTGAGGTTTCCAGGGCCACTGTGTGTGGCCCAAAATCCACCCATCACTACAGACTCTCTCCTTTATTTGTCATTCTATTTTCTAGCCAACACTTTCCTAAAGCCAACTCAGTCCCAGGATCAATTATTTCATCTTGTACATGTGTTTGCTTTCAAAGAGTAAGGTGGGGCTAACACCCATCATTGGACAGATATGGAGGAAACAGGGGCTCTACTGCTCTCTACCCAAATAGCTAGCCACAAAGAGCCAAGGTCCTCTCACCTGCCCACTTAAGTAGACTTAGAGTAGATTTATCAATACTGAACTTTTCTTCCCGGAGAACAGAAATTTCCAACTGTAAATCAACAATGACACCACTATGGAATTTGACACTGTAGACATTTTTATGCCCCCTCAGGCAGAAATTACTACAGATGTCTGGAGGATCTTTTAGGACAGGGGCTGAGGATTATTTTATGTCTTATCTTATCACAAGTGTGTGATAGATGAGTGGGACTCAATACTTGCTCGTTGAATGAAAGGAACTACTGGGTTCACATAAAGTCAGACAACACCCAGGAATTGCCCAAGGCACGGAACACCAAGTGTTCATTCATTAATGCTGGAATAGAAAGCCTCTGCTAGTACTAAAGAGAAGATGCACATACACCACAACTCAGCAATTACACCCAAGAAACTGCCACACAAGCATCAGAATCTAATAGATGTCTGCTTGTTATAGCATCATTGATGATGATGATGATGATGATGATGATGATGATGATGATGATGATGCTACCTTAAATATAGACCAACAGGAGACCAGATAAATATACAGTGGTGTGATCTTCCCACAGGGAACTGCACAACAGTTTAAAAGGGGTCAACTAGGGCTTTAGATGCAAACATGCACAATGTTCAAAGACATCCAGTAAACAATATTCAGTAAACAAAACAAACTAAAAATGAATACATTAATACATACTTATAAAATTCAAAACATGCACACATGATTACATACTACTTGTATCTATGTAGTAAAGCACACAAATATGAACAAAACAGAAAAGCACTAGGTTAAGGGTAGTGATTACTGTGGGGAGTTAAGGAGACATGAGAGAGGTGGGATGATGGGGACAATCATTGTGCTATTTCTTTTAAAAATTCAGAAGTAATTACAGCAATATATCAATATTTGACAAAGACAGTACATGGGTATATGTTCTATACTCTCCATATAATTGTACATGCTTTAGATAATAATTTTTAAAAGCTTTAAGGAGCAAGAAATTCACTTTTTTTCTTGGTGCTGGGGATTGAGCCCAGGACCTTATTCATGATAAGCATGTAATCTGCCATTGATTTGCACTAAGGCTAGGATGTATCAACATTCACAAAGGCAGAAATCAGTATACTTCCATTTATGTGAAGCTCAAAATCTGTAAAAAAAAAAAAGATACACTGCATATTGTGTTTATATGAGTATTATAGTGTTTATGGATACGAAGTTGATATGGTAACTACAGGAACAGTTAATACAAAGTTCAGGTTAGCAGCTGTTGCCGGGAGAGGCAACACAGGGCTTCAAAGCTGCTGGCATGGCTCCTGCCAGGTTTTACTACTCTTTAAAGTGTACAAGTAGGTTTTTATAAGCCAAAGGGTTAGGGAAGCTCAACAGTTTTCAGGAAATAAAACAACCCCGAAGCTGGTAGACTGCAGAGAAGAATGAGGGCACCCATGCACATGCCCGGGCTCTGCAAAGATCTGAGGAAGGGAAGGAACTCCTGAATTCACAGGAGGTGCACAGAGCAGGAGAGGGGAACTCCGCCTGAGGTTAGAGTTCTGCAGAGGGGATGGACTTTGAGCTGGTTGGAGAAGGTTAAAAGATGAATCAGAATCGGAGTCTGGGGATAGTCTATAGAAAGAGAAGCCAGTGATACCCATGGATGGTTGCAGAAGTAGCCCAGGTCGCTCACCTTTTGGCAGAGAAGCCTTAACTTGTTTGTTTTTCATCAGTCTTGCTTCTATCCCTACTTCCCGGCCCTTTATGCGCACAGATGGAAGGGGTCATGCAAAGCTGAGGGAAGATGCTGAGCCCGGGAAGAACACAGGCCAAGTAGCTCTTCCCTCAAGGCTTTCTTGTCCTTCTGAGTCTGTCTAGTCTCACTCTCATCCAGGCTCAGGGTGGCAAAAAATGTTCTCAGTTCTAGAACTTGGCATGCTTCCAACTTGTGCTCCCAAGTAGGCTCCCTCACTCAGGTTCCCAGCAGGATCACAGAACAGCAGCAGCTGAAGCTGGGACTAAGGGGTTCTCCTTCCTCAGTGACCATAGTCCCTGATCCAGGTGCCATGCTAGAACCGAGCTCCACGCGTTGCAGAGGCTGGCTGTGTGCTCAAGTCTGACTCTCCTACTGCCAGTGCCCATATGGGGGTCACATCCACCTGGACCCTGATCTCCCTGATGCTCTGACGCCCCCATTTCCACAATCTTTCTGCTTCTACCCTGAGACACAGCTCAAGTCCCATTGCCTTCATCTTCTGGGGTCCGTCCACTTGCGTGTGGACTGTATTACTCCCCCACCCCCTACTAAGGGCTGGCCACTCAGAGGTGGTCATGGTACGCTTGGTGACTGACTGGCACAGAACACCGCAGTGAGGAAATGTTAACTGCACAAGACATGGAAGAAGCATATGCTTTTGAGATGCAGAAAGAAATCTAGCAAGAGAGAGTGCCATAAATAGCATTTAGTACTGGTTTAAGTGCTATTTAAAAAAGAATTTAGTCACAATAAACAAATTCCTGGCTTGGGAGTATTAAAAAAGAAAGCTGGCTAAATTAGGGAAGCATTTGATTAAAAGAATCTTTAAATAAATTAAAATATATTCAAATGCAAAAATCCCTGGCACTTAAAAGCTGGGCAAAGTCTCTAAAACATCATAAGTTTTTAATTTAAAAGAATTCATGGACAAGGTACTAAATGTAGATGATTAGAAGAAAGAGGACCAATGCAGTGTTTCTGGTTGAAAAAGAGGGACTGGCATTGGTCAGCTTATATTACAGTTCTAAAAACTTGAACTAGCTACATCCAAATTTACAAACATTGTGATGGCCCAAATTTGAAGGATGACTAATGAGGATTTATGAAGAGAATAAAATTCCTCAAGCTAAAATAGTCTTTTGTTTTGGTTTGGTTTTCTAGGCAGGGTTTCTTTGTGTAGCTAGCCCTGACAGTCTTGGAACTCTGTGGACCAGGCTGGCCTTGAAGTCAGAGATCTACCTACCTCTGCCTTCTGCGTGATGCTGTTAAAACCTTTATATAATACACAGAGGGCAACAGTGTGAGGGTCATTCCCCAAGCATCTCCCTTGAGGCAGCTTGAGGAAAGCCATACTGATTAAGCTGGGTCTTCCTCCTCATTGTTCCAGGTGTGACTTCCACCACCTGAGGCTGGGAGGAGTGATGGGGACAGCAGAAGTGGTTCTACCAGTGTCACGGGTAGAAAGGCGCTGCCCAGGGGCGAGGGGGTGGGCTTGGAAGATAGGTTTCTAGGAGGGTGTTAGAGAGAGAGGACCACACTGGGAAGGAAGAGACTGGAACAGGAAGGCCAAGCAGAGGGAAGAGCCAGGAATGGCCAGAGTGGAGGAGGAGAGGACCAGGGGACCACAGCAGATGGGCTGTGCTGTGGGTGAGAACACTGGGTAGAAGGGCACTGACAAAAATGTGGAGTGCTTGGAACATAGAACACAGGACTGTGGACATTTTTCTATGTGGAGGAAGTCTCCCATTATACTTTTTACAAGTAAGTGAGACAGTAGCCAGCTTGGCATGAATCCTCCAGGATGGCGAACACTTCGGAGAGGAAAACTAACAAATCAGTTCAGTTCCAAGTTGTCCGGAGGGGCTTTCTGAATGGAGGCGATGCCCCAGTGAAGGAGTATGTTCTGGGAGGGCGGCCTGGGTGCCCTTAGCAGCTAAGCAGCACTAGCACATTAACTGACCTTTTGGGGCCTCTTCCCACACCATAAATCTGGAAAACATGAAGCCCGAGGGGTGGAAATAAAGCCCTGCATACCTTCACTGCCTTTATTGGCATATAGCAAGTATTGGGTGAAAAGGGGTGGAAGGTTCAGGAATGTGAGAACAGGCCGGTATACTGGAAAAAATACTGTCTTTGGAATGTGACAGATCTGGGCTTGATCCCTGCTCGGCCAATTACAACCAGGGTGACCTCAGGCAATTTACCAAATTCTCTGAGTGTGAGTTTCCTCATCTTTAAAATGGGAAAAATATCTACCTTGCAAGCCTCTGCATAATTTACACAGTCTAGTGAGTAGATATGTAGAATACTTGGCACACAACAAAATGGTGTGCTGTAGCAAAAGCTTCCCAAGTCAGAAGCCAGTCAAACCGGCAGAAGCTTGAAGAGAACTTGGCCAGTCTCTCTGAGCTTTCAGAATGCAATACTCTCCCATTCTCAGAGGTGTTTCCTGCGAGGAAAAGCGTTCCCTTTGTTTGTGAGTGGGCAGTCTTGATCTTCAGGAAAACAAAGGATCGGCAGGAACAGAATCAGTCTTGGCACATCTAAGAATTACCTCTTTGGTTTGTGAATCATTCAGGGTTGGAGTTTGTCTTAATGGTACTTACCTATTTTGGCTAGCTCCTGTGGTCATTATTTCTGCTGTGTAATTGGGTAGGAGATGTGCTGGGAATGAATGAATGTTCTTCTCTGATAGAAACTTCACTTAAGATTTCATTTGAGATAACAGACGGCTGCTGCCCAAAATGAGACTTTTGAGCTGTCTCATTCCTCTTACACCTATCTTTAATGAACGAGAATAAACCGTGTCAACACAAGGTGATCCTGTTAAGACAAGCTCTGGGCTCCCATAAGTGGCTCGACTTGCACATCAGAGCTGCAGGGAGAAGGTCCTTGCCATCAGGGGCCTTGGCTCAGTGCCAACCCCCAGAAAGGCACATTCACCCCCAACAAACCATCCTGGTAACAGAGGGTTTGCTTTTATAAGCCCCACAACTCTCTCTCTCTCTCTGTGTGAGCGTGCGTATATGTGTGTGTGTGTTGTCCCTGATAAAAATCTAAACAGACTTCACATTTACTTCTCTCTTAAACCTACAAGATTCAAATTCAGAATTATACATCAAATTCTGATAGTAGGCCATATAGTCATGGTAAGGTCAGGAAGATGTGCTGATCTTGGTTGGCAACCCTAGTCCCCGGCTCTAGAGTAGTTCAGATGTGTAGTGACTACACTACTAAGGACTTGGGAAGTTCCCCACTAGGATGGTTAACAGGTAGGAGAATCAGACCTGGGCCCTTCGACTAAATCACACAGCCATGGGGACATCTCTAGCTCTCCTCTTCACTGTCTTTTGATAGGTGTGCTGACAGGGCCCCACTTTTCTCAGAGGTTTCTATGTCTTATCTCATCAGAGAACAGACTCGGGGCAGGTCAGCAAGAGCTCAGCAGTTACCACCCGACTGACAGGTGAAGGGCTTGTGCTGCAGAGGGTGGCCTGAGGCCACCTGCCTCTCACTGCCTGCACAGCCACAGAAAAGGTGCCAAGGTCCTCTCCTGAGACCCACCGTAGCAGGCCACTGACCATGCGTACGCTTCCCTGCAGAAATGTAGCAGCCACAACACGATGGCTGCTTTTATAGCAGAACTGGATTCTAACCCAATCTGAAAATCCCCTTGGAACGGACATCAGCCAGGTGTGATAGGCTTTTGTTTTGTTCATTCTAATAAATACTTTTTAAAGCACTAAGGAAAAGGCAGGGCGTCAACACCGAGTGAATGCCTGCAGAGTGCTGCATGCTTTCTGCCCTGGCACTCTCTCTCCTTTCTACTCGGTCTGCCTCTGGGCCAAGCCAGAGCACAGCTGAGAGAGCGAAGAACACTCAGTCTTCAGGGTCTGCAGCCTCCATGCTTTCCACCACAGCCTCTACAAATCTGACTCGCTGCTCTCTTCTGATGCTACTGGGGCATTTTGACTGGGTTACCATCTTAGTCAGGAGCAGCTACAGGCAAGCATTTGCTGGCCCTGCGTGGAGAAAGTGTAGGAGTCTGACTGACATTTTGTCAGAATGGACAGCGAAGACAAGTTAAGCTCAAGGGTGCAATGATCTTAGGCTTGAATTTTGTTTTGGATGTTTCAGTTCCCTTGTTCTCTCCTTTTGATTGGGAAAACACTTTATGGTCCTATCTGTGGAGCTTTAGGGGCACTTGACACTGCTGCTCACTTCTGTTCTCCCATGGTTTCCATGACACCATCCACCTGCTACTTCTCTACTTTCCACATTCTAACTGCCCTCACCTGCCCCTCTGCTCACCAGTCTCAATCTCCACGCTTAGCTGAGGGACTTGTGAACTCTGTGGGGCCCAGTAATTCTTCTTCCAGGAAGTCCATCCATCAGTGAAGACCTTCTGATGACTTCAAAATGTCTGCCTCCTTTCTGACTTCTCAGTAATGCTCCAGTCTGCTAATTCCAGAGGCCTGCAGAATGTCCTAACCCAGGCTCTAGGCTGAGATACAGTCTTAGAGCCTGGCACACAAGCCCACTCACAGAACACTAACTTGGGAACAGATAGTACCTCATTTCAACCAGCCAGAGCTACCTTAGATTCAAGCCTTTAGATGTGAGATCTAATGGCCCTACTGCCACCAGAACATCCTGGCATTGGCGGGGGAAAGAATTCTTCCTGCCTGTTCTAAGCTCACTAGGCATTAGATTCAGTCTAAGATTCAGCCATGTTCAAAACTTTGTCATCTCTGACTCCCTTAATTCTGCCATTTCTTCCCTGGTGAGTCTGCCGTCCTAGCGAGGACCACCTGCAAGGGCACTGTCCTTCGTGGACCTCCACCCCGGATCAAGAGAAATGAGAATGTATATTCAAAACCCAGCATTAGTCTACGAGACAGCTAGATATCTTTTGAACATACTTGCAGGTTTTCTGGCAGAGCAAGTGGCAGGGCCTCTCACACCCACCATCCAAGTAAGCTCCAAACAACATACAAATCAATGTTCATATGGAATAGATCAATAAGCTTCCTCTGCTACTGTAAGCTGGCTTTTTATCTGACCTATACACAGATGCCAAATTAACAACTACCTTACCCCTTGTTCTAGCCCATGCTGCAAGCTACAGGCTCTGGGATAAAAACAATTCTTGCATGCCGCTAAGGGCAGCTATGTGAGGCCTGGTGAGTCTCCTGCTATCCTATAACCCATTAAGCTTGGGCTAAACCTGTGCTCGGAAGACCAAAGAGGTCTGAATTCAGAAACTGAAGTTCATGTATATAGAGTATTTAAGGATTAGTGAGAAGAATCAGATTAGAAATAGAAAAAAACCTCAAGTTTCAAAGGACTTTGAAGTAAACCGGGCCATATCTCAAACAGACTCAATAGCTAAGCCCTTCTCAGTGTGCCCACTGCTGCTCTTACAGCAAGCAACACAGTGCTCCTGCCTGCCCCATTTTGCCCCAACCCCTCATCAACACAGACTGTGATGAAGATCTCTGTTGCCAGAGGCCAAATGTCTCATTTTAGATTTATTATCAATTGGCTCATGGAAAAACAGGTTTGGTTCTTTGTTCAGCTTGCTAAGTCATTCCTCAGGCTTAGTTCACAGAAAAATCAAACAAAGATCTGCAAAGTAGTGCAGGAGCAGGCGCTGGCATGAGGCAGGAGGAGGGGCGTCTGAACCCTGGGTCCACAGCAGTGGTCCTCAACCTTCCTGATGCTACGACCCTTTAACACAGTTATCATGCTGTGCTGATCCCATCCATAAAATTATTTTCATTGCTACTTCATAACTCTAATTTTTCGACTGTTATGAATCACAATGTAGATACTTGTGTTTTCTGATGGTCTTAGGCAACCCTGTGAAAGGATCATTCAACCCCCAAAGGGTCATGACACAGGTATGTAAGTACACATCCGACCCCCAGCATCTAAATGTGTGAATTTGGTGCAAGCATATAGTTTAAGACTTGTACAGACTAAAGAGCTGTTGGCCCCAAGCTCTAAGAATGTGACCAAGGCTTTTCAGCTAGTACAAAATGACCTTGGGGATTTCAACTATTTAAAACTCAGTTTTAGCCAAGTGTGGTGGTTCAGGCCTGTAATCCCAGCACTTGGAAGGTGTAGGCTCAAGGATCAGGAATTTAAGGTCAGCCTGGGCTACACAGTCAGTTCTAAGCCAACCTACGCCACATGAGACTGTCTCAAAAAGCAAGCAAGCAAGCAAGCAAGCAAGCAAGCAACCAACCAATCAACCAACAGTCTGGTGTGGGAAGTCCTTCTATGTGTTGCTTTTATTGGTTAATGAATAAAGCTGTTTCAGCCAGTGGTTCAGCAGAATAGAGCAAGGCAGGAATTCTAAACAGACAAAGGAGGAAAAAAGGCAGAGTCAGTGAGAAGTCATGTAACCGCCACAGGAGACAGATAACTCTGTGGGAGCCTGCTGAAACTTTGCCGGTTTAGTTTGAGATGTAAGAGCTAGTTAGAAATATGCTTAAGCTATTGGCCAAACAGTTTTGCAAGTAATATAGTTTCTGTGTGGTTATTTTGGGTCTGAACAGCCGGGAATGAACATGCAGCCTCTGCCAACACCAACCAAACAAACAAACATAACTACAAAACAGAAAACAACACACAGTTGTGGCTTCAGATAGGACCTGATACATCATTATAAGTATATTTAGATATGAAAAGATGAGTTTGTGGTTTATTTAAAAAGCCCAAGTTATTTGCTTGTTTAACTCTGGGAATTCAAGGGAAAGCTAAAAGTCAGGGACAGATGCTCACAGTGCAGTGTGAGGACCACTAACAGAGCAGAGTGCACTGAATGCCCCTGGGGTTACAAGGCAGAGAGAGGTACAGCTAGAGCGCCTCTATCCTCAAATGTGTTCCCTTTCCGTAGAAGATAAGGTGCAGATGGAGGGGCTCACGGCCCCGGTCTGACCAAATCTCAGGTCCAAGGACAACTCTATTCTGTGCCTCTCAAGTGGCCTTCTCCACAGGCAGTGACAGAGAGGGAAAACACTGCTTGGTGGTTCCCAGGGGTAGCTGAGGGCAGGGCTGCTGCTGTACCAGCAATGCTTCACTTCTTCACGTCCTTCCCCGGAGCGGCTACACTCCATGCTGAGAAATGTCAATGGCTACCTCACTGCTTCTTCCTCCTTGTGCTGGAGACAATTTCACTCCATTCTCTCCAAACTTGCCTCCTTAGCCATCACCTCTACCAGCTAATGCCTACTCCCTCTTCCTTTAATTCTCTATACTCATAAAAGGGGACTTTCAACAAATCCTAGAGCCTGCTCACACTTGACTTCTGCCTATCCACATGCACTGGTGGTCCTTACTCCATCCATAGGCCCCCACCACCATAGTGATGCTTTTCCTGGTCCTTCCCAATCCTGACCCCTCTCTTCCGGATGCCCCTCACCTGGGTCACCTTACCCCTCTGATGCATAGTATTTTCCAACATGATCTTCTCTTGTCCTTCATCAGCTGTTAGCCATACCACTAGCTCCAAGGCTTCAACCGCCATCATTATGTGGGTTATAAAGCTTGTGGCCTATCTATTTTCTGCTACTTACTGAACATCTGCATTTCTCACCAAACACCCCAGACTAAACACATTCTTCTGACTTCTGGTCCTCTGCTTCAGTTTCCACTCTTTCCTTACCTAGCCAGAATTATACAGCCGTCTGTGAGTCCTCCCTCTCCTTCGTCCTCAGAATCGTGAGTGCTCACCAAGTGCTCATCCTTTTCTAATGTATTTCTAGCACTTGTCCTTTCCTCTCCTGACTCCCACAGTTTTAGTCCCTCACATTCTCTTGCCTGAACTAGTTACCAAAGTCGTTTTTCTACCCCCGGTTTCTCTTCCCACTTGCATCTCCTACTCTCTGCCATCATACTTGGGAGTCTGGGAAAATGCCACATCCATGTTTAACATTCCTCAAGGTCTTTCCATCAGGAAGATGACATATTTTGAACAACTGACGCATATGGTTCTATCTAATCAGGCAAATTTCTTTTCTCTCTTATGTGCCCATGACTCTCTTCACTCATGTATCCTAAAAATTCAATTCTATGGGTGATTCCCACCATCAGAATATACTACACCAGTCATAAGCATGCTGTACTATTTGTCTTTGGGGCATCCTTTACCCCTTACCTACTTTAACCTATATGTGAAGTGCAAGTTCAGGACCTTCCTCTAAGACTTTCAGAAGAGGTCTGGATGTATCCACACATGCAGTTGCATGATTCCATGTCTGACTCTCCCACCCAAGGACAAATGCTGTGCACCCAGCCACTTTGGTAGCTCTGGGCCTAGTCCAGGGCTGGGTTCACAGTATGCATTTCAGTATTTGCTGAGTTGACTTAAGTGTCCTTAGGGCTTCTTTTGACAATAGGACTTTAGTCTCAGCATGTACTGCTGTTCCTGGTAATAGTACTACTGACACAGCACATCTGGAGCAAAGCAGACAGATGGTTAAAGGGGCAACTGCAAGTGTCAGAAATGGCTGAAAATGGCTGGGCATGGGCAGGCATAGGGGAGGATGCTAGTGTTTTTCATTCGTGTTTTTGCAATCATGTTGATGTTTCTGAAATAAATACAGTAAAGTTCATCATTGGCTATAAACAATCAAATGATAGGTCTGTAAACTAAAAAGGACCACTTTCTGTACATGTGAATGGACAGGTTACATTCTTAACTCCAAATAAACCATGTAATTTATGTGCCAATGACAAGAGGGAGCTCAGTGTATGTATACCTTGAGGGTCACTGGACCAGCAAATCTCAGTGTCAGTCAGAGAACAGAGTGGAAGCCTCATTGGACAATGTGCACTTGCCTTGACCAGGCTGCTTATCTATGAAGAGAAATCTTATGTGAATGGTAGGTTTTTTTTTTAAAGCATAGAAAAACACTTTGAAGCCAGGTGTGGTAGCATGTGCTGATCATACCTGAACTCAGGGAGTAAAGGCAAAAGAATCAGGACTTCAAAATGGGCTATACAGCAAATTCAAAGTTATCCTGGGGTACATGAGACCATGTTAAATATTATTTTATTTCTTGTAACACAGTGTGGAATGGAGAAGCCTTTGGAAGTTTTTTCTTCCAGCTTTGAGAACTAATATTATAATATTGTAGGCTGAGGATTTTCACACACACACACACACACACACACACACACACACAAACACACACGGCCCTGGTTAAAGGAAGTGGGTCTTCATGCTGGACACATGAATGGAGAGAGGGCGAGACTGAGTTTCTACTGAGCCTGACTGAATACTTGGGTCAGAGGAGCCAGCGTGAGGAGGTGGCACTGTGCTGCGCTGCAGCAGAATGAAAAGACATCACCCAGCGTGGATCATAAATAGATTCTTTGAAAGACCAGAGATGAAGATCAATCAGTCCTTGCTTAAACAGTGGATGACTGCATGGCACAAAGGCCTATTTTGCTTTGCTATGTAATTTCCTTGCTACTTAACTACAAAAGCGTATCAGAATTGTATTCTAGTTCTCTGTCTAAATGGGAGCTGAGTCATGGGTACCTTGATGCTGTGTCTGCAGACTGAAGTGGATGACTCATGTCTGTAAAATTCTGAGAGAAAGTACCAACCGACCCCTTGCTTAGTCATCTTTCGCATGGATGCTGGGTTCCTGAGCTCTGTAAACTGTAATGAGCCATCTAGCCTTTTACCATCTCTTTATTCTTTTCTAAACAGTACAAATTACAGATCTAAAAATAACCTCATCTACGCAAGTGAGTCACTTTGACCTAACAAGCTTCCACAAGCAGTTAGCCAGCTAAATTGCAATATTTACTTGTGAAGGTACAAATCTTGTTGTCATATTAGCCCCCATTTTTCTTTTCTTCTGCCCCAAGCTCCTGATAAGAATTTGGTAAACTGGGGGAAAGGAATAAGGAAGAAAATATCAGGGGTGATTTAAAGAAAATATGATATACTCCTCTTGCTTGATATGATTAGGATAGTGGATAAGGCTTGAGGGAAGGAATCTATTGAAAGTTACCCCTGGGGTTGGGATGTAGTTCAGCTGGTAGAGAGTTTGCCTAGCATTTACAAGTCCCTGGGTTCCATGCTCAGCACTGCATAAACTTGGGTGTGGTAGTATGATCAGAAGTTCAAGGTCATACACAGTGAACCTGAGGCCAGCATGGGCTAGAGATCCTGTTAATAAGCAAACAAAGTAAGTAAATGAGTAAGAAAAATTATTCCTAATAGCATATGAGAGCTAGAATTTTAATATTTTAGGCTAAAGATTAATCAAATACTTATCTTTTAGTAAGGAGAAAATATCAAATTGACTATGGAAAGATAAATTATCTCTCAATAGCTATTTTTCTTAAAAATCTTGAACTGTATGTAAATTTATGATTTTTTTTGACAAAAGATTAAGCCATGCCAATAAATTTGTATGAATTAAATGTTTATCTTTGATTCCTCAGAAGCCAGTCCTATGCCACACCCCGAATTCTAGAGACATACGACCAAGTTCTGGCACTTTACCCATTCTCTGTGCTGCTTTCCAACCCTCAGGCCTGACCACTGCCTTCCCGCTTGCCTGGTGAGATTGGCATCACCAACTCTTTATCAGCCCCACCCCAAGCCTGTCCTGTTGAGACGATGAATTCAGCCCAGGGGCAGGAGCTGGCTACCTTTGGGGAGCTTCTATCTTCATAAGTGAGGCAATGATACTGAAATATCAAAGCACTGGTCACCTACACTCTGGCTTTCTTGAGGAAGACCAGAAAGGAACATAACTCCCTCTACCACTAGGCCTAGAAACTTGCCACCACTGCCCCAGATTCTCTTGTCAGAGATCAGACTTTTTGTTTCATCCAGACAGTAATGTGAACAGTCTCCCCTAGTTGCTGAGGGTGCTTAAGGATAGAACAATGAAATCACTGATTTATCTGAAAAATTCCCCAGGAAATAGACTTCACAGCCACTGATGGCTCCAGGCAGGCAGAGGCTGAGTCACCTGAATCCTTCCTAACTCCTCTCCCCTTGATTTGTACTAAACAGATCAGTTGGATCACCTGAGTTCTGCTCCTCAACTCCACGAGGAGCTGCCCCCTGCCATCATGCCTCCTGCTTCCTCCTGGGTCTAGTGTTTACTATGAGGACTTCTCTAATCATACTTAGCCTCAAGTCCCAGGAGGACCTGTGCACCATGTCCCAGGGACCACTTCATGAGCATGCCTACCCTTGGGCCCCCCTTCCGGGACACAGAGACCCTACTCCTTTCATTCCAGTAAGTTAGATGACATGGAGTCCCTGCAAGCTTCTCTTTTCCCACTGCCAAATGGGAGCACTGTCTACCTCTCAGGTTGTGACAAGGAAAAGGGACCCTGCCCGTCCAAGTACAAGGGCTCTCACTACCCATTGGCTGCTTTTGTTCAGGGCCTGCCACTGTGAGAGGCTCTGTACCTACCAATGCATTAGAATGCAATTCAGACATAGGCTTGGACCTCAGCAAGCAAAGTGTCTAAACGGAAGAGGCAAGTTCACAGGATAATTACATGTTAAAACTTCACCCTGTGTTCTTCAGAGCAGGTGGGTAGACATTCAGATCAGTGAAACAGCAGCCAGATTTTCAGAACTGGTACAAGATGAGGCCAAGGAGTAACAGAAAGGAGGGTCAGCAAGCAGGCTCTTGAGTGGGAGAGGCAGCCTGCTGTCCAAGGGAGACTGCTCCCCAAGAGGCCACGGGATAAAAGCATGTCTCCATTGGTTGGATATGGTATCTGGGCACAGGAGCTGGCCAGTGAAATGATCCAGAAGGAAGGTGACCTGACTTGACCTGGTATGACTAGGGAGGGAGCCAAGGGAGTGACAAGCACAGAAGTAACTAACGCCTTGCATTGCTAAAGGACAGAATCTAATTTGCATTCATGTGATTTAATCCTCATAGAGGCCCTGGAAGGTTGGCAGGAAAAGGAGCAATTCCATTTCACAGATGAAGATACCAAGTCTCGAGGCCACTGTGTGGTGAGGGTTAGAACCTAACCCAGTTTTCCGAGGGAGGGATGAATGCTTTTTCTAACATCTGTACACTCTCAAACTAGCTGTGCAGCTGACTTATGCAGGAAGCTGGTTTTGAAAGACACAGATTTGTCAACCTATCTTCCCTGGTCCCTTGGAGAAAGGCAAGGTACAGGGAGGTTTGTGGTGGGAGGGTCAGAATTTTAAGTCTCAGAGATTCTTTTTTATAGCCGGGGCAGGAAGCGCTCACCATGCTGCACTGCACAGCGTGCTGGTGTGGACAGAGTGACAAGAGCAGGGGAACGAGAGCAGCTGCTCCAAGTGCTGGAACCATTAAAAGCTGGCTGGAGCAGATGCTCAGTTCAGGAAACCGGGTAAGCACAGCCCCTCCACCAGCACGTCTTATCAGCTCTGTGTGCCTCTGTTGGCCCCTATCTTTTCTCAGCAGCCAGAGCAAAGCAATTCTGTGGCTTTCTAGATGACTGGCTAAGAGCACTATGGCTGTGAGGATGGCTTCCTGCAAAGAGAGGACTTCCAGTGACAAAGGCATTACACTCTCCTTGGTCTATATGAAGCCAGATGCTGCTGGGCCTGCCCTTTGCCTTCTACTTCTCCTCTCTCAAGGCTCTCTGCTTTCCCAAGTGGAAGGAAGAGATCCTTCCTGATTCCCACATGACTGCTGGCTTCACAGACATCCATGCTAGATGGAAAGCAACTTGATGGTTGGCACCATCTTAGATCATCTTGTACCTTTCACATGAGAGAGGCTCCCTTAACTGTTTGCTTACTTCAGGTTAGCCATAAAGAATTTGTTATAAAAACAAAAACAAACAAACAAACAAAAAAAAGAAACAAAACTTTCTGTCCTGGTGCTGAA
This sequence comes from Dicrostonyx torquatus, assembly GCA_028555095.1. Taxonomy (NCBI): domain Eukaryota; kingdom Metazoa; phylum Chordata; class Mammalia; order Rodentia; family Cricetidae; genus Dicrostonyx; species Dicrostonyx torquatus. The sequence continues at coordinate 1,641,676 of JAQHUG010000318.1, forward strand.
GAGATGGCCAGCAGTTAAGAAAGTTTTACTCTCTTTTTGAGGACCAGAGTTTGGTTCCCAGCACACACATCAGGTGATCAGGTGGTTTACAACTGCCTAAAACGCTGGCTCCCCGAAGCACCCTCTTCTGGTCACACATACACACACACACACACACACACACACACTTTAAAAAACAACAACCTCCATCCAATTCTTAGCTTTCTATCTATAGCCCTGCCCTTTGGAACAAAGGCACACTGTACACTGTACCAAGCCACACCTTCTTTAGAGACTGTTCTGACTTAACTTCAGTCCTTGACCTGAGCCAAGTGCTTTCCTCTTATTCCAGAGCCTTCACCTAAATGATAAATTGCCCTTTTATTACTTAATATTCAATCTGCCCCTCTATTTCTTCTCCAAGCTACAAGTTTTAGTGGGTCCTGCCTTCATGACTATTTTCTCATGAGAGATTCAAGTCACTGAGCCTTGTTGTCTAAACCTCTAAGAAAAAGTCTGATGTTTTATTTGGCTTTTATAACTTTATCACAGAGAAATGTTCTATTATTCATAGACTTTCGAATTAGTTTTGGGCACAGTATGGTCACAGACCCTATAGCTGTTCCTGGGAATAAACTGGTCTAAATGCTGTAAAGAATCCTTTGTCTCCTACTCATCAGGTCATGAAGTAGCCACCCTCAAAAGTGGGGTCTTTGTTTTGTTTTGAGACAGGGTCCTACTATGTAGCCTATCCAACTGGAATTTTAAAACCATGTCCCTGGGATACTTCCAAAAGAATTTTCTGAATTCCCTATCAGCCAAGATAATGCTCCCTTTCCTTCTCTCTGTAGATGCCACTGTATCTATCATATCTTTATTTTCTTTATCTGCACCAACAGAGAGTTCATGTCCCTGGAAGCAGGTGTAGAAAACTCCACCAAGTGCCTAGAACTGACGGGCACAAGGCAGTTGACTGTTACTGTAAGTGTCACAAGCTAAGGGTGAGTGCTGGGCTTGTGCGCTAGGACAGCCATCCAGTGAAACCCTGGGCCCAGCTCCATATACAAAGCTGCTCACTGTTGCCTCCTGTAGCTAGCCTGCTTGTCTTTCTCTTTCATCTAATAGCTCCATAGGAGTGCACTGGTGACAGACGCCTCTGCATTCACCTACAATCCTTTACAAAACCAGGGCACTGTCTCTGGCTTGGCATGTCGAACGAACACTCACAGTAAAGGGCATGAGGGGCTGGCTTCCTTTGCAATGGGTTAATAAACAGATCTCTCCAAAATTAAAAATAAAGCAAGCAAACAAGAAAACAAACAAAGCAAATGGTATTTGGCGACTATGATCAAGTCATGTCAGTGCGGTCGGAAGTGCAGTCATCCCTCTGAGGGCCTGGCCATGAGGAGAAGAGGTTGTGTTGGTTCAATACTTGGGTGGAGACTCTGAAGGAACAAGTTCCCTAATGTAGCAGGAAGTTGCTTTGCTGGTAGGCAGGTGTTGGCTCTGGTCCAGCGCCAGGCCCAATCAAATCAAGCACATTAAACCACCTTACGTTTACCAAAATCTGCTCAGGGGATGATGAGTGTGAATCCTCAGACCTTCACCTGCTGAAGATGTCTTTGTATGTGCAACAGCTGCTTCCTTTCAACTCCAGCTATGAACACGGCAAACATTCTACAAGACCTAGCTGTGTTAAAGGAACACCAAGATACTCTGCATTCTCTTTCGTCCAAAGGCTCTGGCACACAGTCTGTATGTGCTAACTCCATGTACCCGCATCCCTAGCAGTTCTGACTCAAATCTCAGGGAAGCAGAGCAAGATCATATCTACAGGACCAGTGATGGTGTTACATCATTGTGTGCGTCAGACAAACGGAGGCAGAACAGAAGGAGCTGGAGCTGAGTTTGGACACTCAGCACTTTGGTTAAACCCAGTTCCACACGTATCACCTGTGGGATCTCAGGCATGCCACTAAACCCCGCTTTCTATCTTCTGAGTTGTAAAATGGCAATTATGATTTTTATCTTGCAGTGTTTCATAAGTGACAGATCTTGGTGCGATTTAGAATGAAGCGAAAACTCATTCTCTTCCACAGGAGCAGAAGACAATGTCCACAGACTGAAGGAATCCTCACAGCATGTAGGTGAAGAGCAGGTCAGCTCTCGGTTCAGACTAAGGTCCTATCTGGCTTATGTGCAGGAAAACACAACAGTAGACCCCAGCAACCCTCTAAAGCATAAAGACTGTAGATTGTGCACATGGTTGCAGATGCCACAGTAAAGTCCCTGTCCTGAGTATGGTCATGGTTTTAAAAAGGAGACAATTTAAATATTCTTTTCTTGAGTGGTGAGGCATAATGATTTTCTGAGGTGGGGATCATTTTTTATTCATGTACCTAATAAACTACCTGACCCAAGTATTAAATAAAATAATTTCTAATTGAGTTATAATAGTAAACTCAACAGTTTTCCAATATGGAGTTAATGGAAAATACAAACATGCTAGAAGAAATGCCAAGGCTACCCCTCTGGTGTTTATTACATACACAGTTAGCCGAGTGCTGTCACTATCATTAGTCAAACACTACTGGAGCCTCTGAGACTGATCTTTGCTATAAAAGAAAAGAAAATCCAAAATATCTGGGAACCATTTTTATTGAAGAGCCTGGGCTTATTTTCACTCTCTCCACTGCTCACATTCATATCTGAGGCCTCCCTTTTATGGGCCCTAGAGCTATAAATCTGAAAAGGGAAAGATAAGGTAGGAACTTGTTAAACAAAATCCCCACCAAAATGACAAACATTCAAACAGGAGTGGCCTGCCTTTATCTCGTCACCACCCAGCTATGACCGGGTCTGTTTTCCTCTTACAAAGGGTCTGCTGTCTGTGCAGTAGGCAGCATTGTACCCAGGAGACCAAAAGTCACTCCTTAGCTAGGTATTTCCCAAAGGACTGGTACTGTATGTTCCAGAGCGAACTTGCTGAGCTGACTCTCTTGGTTGCCATAAAAAATCCCTTGATTTTTATCTTTGGTTGGACAGATTGGGCCTTTTGATAACCCGGTCCACTTCCCTGGAAACGTAGGTACGTATCCATATGCTGACTCATTTTGGGTACAGAGAGCACAGAATCCCCGGCAGAGGGTGGAGACTGGAAGACTTTGAAGACAGGGAAGGTGGAGAGCAGAGGAAGGCAAAGGCAGAGCTATTCTGGATAGACTACCCGTTGTTTGCAGCAGCCAGAGAAGCAAAGGGCTGGGCTGGCAGCTTGTACAGTGGTGGGTCCTTTAGGCCTTGCATTTGACGATAAAAGAGATTTGATGTGTTTATAAAGCAGTGTCTCTCCCCTCCTCCCCCCAAAGCTGGGGATCACTCCACAGCAATGGCTTCTGTCTGTGGTCGGGGTTAGTTTAAGGTTTGCTCTGGTTTGCATCTCCGTAGGTATAAGACTTTATTATTTTAGATATTCTCTGTAACCCAAGATGGCCTTGAACTTAAGGTTCCTCTGCTCCAGACTCCCAAGGGCTGGAATTGCACGCCTGTGCCAACATGCCTGGCCAAGATACTTTTAAATAGATGATATTTACTAAACTTAGACATGCAAAGTCCGCCTTTCGTCAGAAGGAACTGTGATACAGTTTTTGCAGGATTTCTCTGCAGGGAAATAATTCCCACAGTAGGTGTAAAGACACTACACGCTGAGCTCTGAACTGAGTCAATAGATAAATCTAGTTTATGGTTCATGTGAACTGCAAGGCAACCACCATGCCAGGTGAGATATGGTCTAGGCACTAGGGCTGATAAAAAAATAGGCATCAAGCTGGGCGGTGGTGGCACATGCCTTTAATCCCAGCACTCAGGAGGCAGAGGCAGGAGGATCTTTGTGAGTTCGAGACCAGCCTGATCTACAAGAGCTAGTTCCAGGACAGGCTCCAAAGCCACAGAGAAACCCTGTCTCGAAAAACCAAAAAAAAAAAAAAAAAAGGCATCAACATGTGTGATACTTGGTAGACTGAGTCCCAAAGTGAGTCACTTCAAAAGCATTATGAAACATTGTGTGGGAGTGTCTGGCTGTAATCCCAGCATTGAGAGACTGAGGCAGGAGGATCAAGAGTTCATGTTAACCTTGGCTATGTGGCAAGTTGGAGCCCAGCCTAGGCTACAAGAGACTTGGTCTTAACAAAAACCAAAACCAAAACAGAAGGCTAGAGAGGTAGATGCTCAATGATTACGAGTCCACTTTCAGAGGACTAGAGTTACACCCTCTTGTGGCCTCCAAGGGTACCCCTAAACATGTGTCTATATTCACGTGCATGCTCGTACGTGCAAGTGTGTATACGTACATGTACACACATACCCCGTTACAGAAACCATGCAAACAAGCATTAGAAAAATCAATGAATAAGAATCCTCATTCTAATGAGGAATCAGCCCCTTTCTGTGTTCTTACAGCGAATACAGATATATTTTTATCATGACTAATTTTAGTGTAACACTTCACTATTAAAAATTACTATGTAGTTTCTGGGAGGCTAGCTCAGATAGTAAACTGCTTGCCATGTAAGCATGAGGACCTGAGTTCAAATCCCACTTAAAAAGCTGGGTGTGGTGACCTGTGCCTGCCCCAGCACTGGGGAGGCAGATACAGGAGGAACTCTAGAGCCTGAGCTTCAGGTTTGGTGAGAGACTGTCTCAAAAAAAAAAAAAAATAAGGACGAATAGCAAATGAGGAAGACATCCAGTATTGTCTCTGGCTTCCACACGAATGTGTACACATGCATGTACACACACATGTATACAAGAACATGTACACCAAAATTGAATTTGCAATGTAGCAAGGAATGTTTATAACACATATTAATTGCTAAAACATAGACTCTGAGGCTGGAGGTAGCCTTGGTGTTTCAGAACACTTGTTACTCTTGTAGAGTGTTTTCTAGGTTTGGGTCCTAGAATCTATAAGGCAGCTAACAACCATCCACAACCCCAGGTCCAGAGGATCCAACTCCCTCTTCTGGCTTTCTTGGGTACCAGGCATATTCATATACACAAAACACTCATATACATACAATAAAAATAAACAAATCTTTTCAAAAACATACAGTGGTATACACCATTAATCCCAGCACTCAGGAGGCAGGGGCAATAGAATCTCTGTGAGTTTTAGGCCAGCCTGGTTTACTTAGTGCGTTCTAGGCAAGCTAGGGCTACTCGGTAAGACCCTGTCTCACAAAACAAACAAAAACAACAAAATCAAAAACAGGCCCTCCCCAGTGTGTCTGAAATGGCTCTCTCCAAGAACAAACAATTGGGCCTACTTGCTCCCTTGCCTCTCCCAAATACAGTCTATATTAAAATGACTATAGGCATTCTTTCTTTATTAAAAACCATGGCTTAAATGAAGAATTATATATCCCTGGGTTTTACCATTTTTGACTTTTTTATATGAAAATTCAATTACACTGCATGTCTCTTAGAACTTGCTTTTTAACACTGGGATTCTACGATTTCATCACCATGGTGTGTAAATTGCCACTTTCGCAGTGAATTCAATCCCATTTCTCCATCCAGTCCCTCAGCAAGCACTGGGTCTCTCATGAGTCTTCCTGACCATGTGCTCACCAGCATCGTTTCTTGACTTCCTGGGCACAGTCAGGCACACTTCTCAGCTTCACTGTTGCTTTATTAGTTAGGGACTCATACAGACCAGGCGAGTCTTGAACTCTTGTTCTTCATGCCTCAACCTCCTAAATGCCAGAATCTTAAGCTTGTTCCACCACACCCAGCTTCTCCTTGCAGTGAGGTGGAGCTATATCCCTGAACTGTGGCTGGGGAACTTTGAGGAAGGATAAGGGCACAGCGTGATTCCTCTAATGCCCTATATCCTGCCTGAAGCACAGGGTCAAACTGGGGGTGGGGGAGGTTAGAGGGAATGGAGGATCCACCAAACAGGAGCCTGGGGGAAAGCTCTGCTTTAGGCATTCATGGGGAAGGAGCTGTGTGGGTGAAATGGCATGAGGTGGGGAATAGTGGACTTCTGTTTCTTGGTTATAGTGTCTTTACCAATGTCCTGCTTGTTGATATTGTCCCACAATTATTCAAGATATTCCTGTTGGGAGAAATGGGCAAAGAAGGCAGTGATCTCAAAAAGGTTTAGCAACTAGGATTAATTCTATGGTAGACACAGAGATGGAACAGCAAAACCACTCCAGCCACCGTCAGTGCATCCTTAGGACATTTGTGGCTTCAAAACAATATTGGTGTCTCTCAAGTATTAAATCTGCATTGTTTCAAAGGACTTTGTAGTTGTTGAAGTCAAACTTGAGAGACTGGTAAGATAGCTCAGTCTGTATAGCTTGGTGTGCAAGCTTGAGGATCTGAGGTCAAACCCCAGTACTCACATAAGGCAGATTCAGATAGATCCCTGGGGCCTGCTGGCCAGCCCCCCTTATCCCTATTAGTGGCTTCCAGATCAAAGAGAAAGCTTGTCTCACAAACAGGTGAACAAAATCTACAGAGGACTCCTCTGGTCTCCACACTGGCATGCACACCTGTACTTATGTACCCTTCCTCAATTACCCAGAGGGGGGACCCCCCCCAAATCAAACTTTAAAAGCTGAAATCAAGGCATAGTTCTTTCCAGCAGGCTAGTTTTCTACAGGCCCTCTGAACGACGGCTACAACGAATGTACTGGAGCAAACTGCCTTTGAACACCAGGCTGTATACTCTCCTGTTTACTCTCCATGGAGTCTACTGAGTCCGCAGTCTTGGTTGATCATCTCCCAGAAGGAACTTTTTGAAGTACTATATCACTTTGGTTGAGGGCAACTGAGCATGTTTCTATCCGGTAAACAGTGGTAAGTACTGTCCCGCTGAAAAGTCTACCTCCTCATTGAGGGGCTGTGGCAGAGCACAGAACTGAGGGTTTTGGGGTCCTCTCTTCTGCAAACATAAAACAAAGCCTTTGGAATTTAGAGAGGCTTTAGTTGAGAGCAAAACTCTGAGCTTTCCATCCAAAATGAGCTTAAGGATATATTCTGCACATTCTTTTAATGTCTGCCACAGGAGATAGTTTATAAGTTATATGAGGTTTCTAAACATACATCCAAGTAAAAGTAAAGAGTATTACCATAGCCAGAGATTAACAGGACAACATTCATTGAGAAGGCCACAGGAAATCTGAGCACGGGAGCCTACTTACGAGTACTTCTAGAACAGGGTTGTCATCATCAGCCCTAGCTCTTCAGTGTTCAGTAAAGCCAACTTAAGGCCTAAATGTCAAATTCTACTCCCTCTTAGGGTATATAAGAGAGCCACATTAGTCTCCACATTGCATTTGAAGGACTAGCTGTAACAATACATGAACTAAACTTTGAACTTTCGTGAGAGAGAATGAAAAGAGATGGCGATTTCGATGAGATACTGTTGGGGTTAGTGTACACTGTGAGGTAACTGTTCATTCCCTGGCCCCAGCCATACTTGAGAGATTCTTTTAGTAGTTATCTTTCCTAAGCTCACCTTTATGCAAAGGCTGCTGATCAAGGGCAGGTCCTATGGTTTCCCTAGAGACCAGAAAGCCTTAATCCACTTTTTCAACATTAGGAGTGTTCAAAAGGCCAACAGCACAAAGGGTTATTCTCATAGCTGGAGAACCAGAGGGATCATTGGAGAATCCCAAAGACCTCATTTTAATGAAGAAACAAGAAATTGGGCTTCCTGCCCACCACATCCACTGAGGTTGAGAGTCCCATGATAATACACCTAGCTGGGGCCTTCTACCTGCTGCATGGCACTTATCCAGAAAATGGTATTATCTTATGGCATATTGGGAAAAATGGGTGAGACCAGTGAGGCCACTGACTGTGCTCAGGCTGTTCCCTTGGTGACGGGAGGGGAACAGGGGACCTGCAAGCAGGCCTTGGTGTGCACGTTATTTCCTCCCACTGCAGGTTGAGGACTTGTGGGTGCTTCAGTTTCTTCTTCCTGTAAAGAGGGGAAAGTAACGCAACCTCATGGGCTGCTGAGAAAATGATACTGAGTTACAGGTGTGAAACCCTAAACAGTGCTTTGTACAGAGTGAACACTCAACAAATGGTGCTGTTTACGCTGTGACACTATTGTCACCTATACTGGAGGTCACGTTTTATTAGTCCGGTGACCTTTGAATGGGATGTACTAGGTGGAGCAAACATCGGCTGGTACTGAAGAAATACTACTTAATTTTCAGGTTGTGATTTTTAATTTTTTAAAAAAAGTTATGGCAAAGTGTAATACAATTCAGCTTTTCAGCCAGCGGCATGAGTATGTTTACATTGCTGCACAACCATGCACACTATCCATCTCCAGAGTGTTTCTCATCAGGGCAATTCCATATTATAAGTACAGCTTCCTGCTGGCCCAGATCCTGGCAACCATTGTTTGACTTTCTGTCCCTGTGAATCTGACAACTCATTGAGGTGGAATCAAACTGCATTTGACCTGTGTGAGATGAACTTTGTTTTGACATGCCCTCACGCTCCTCCCATTGGAGGGCAAAACCTTATATTTAACCAAAGGCCATTCTTAGTTCAGAAGTCTCTCCTAAACACTCTTTTAGTACACCCTAAGTTAGGGCATCTCAAGAATTCATATCACTTCTTCAAGACAAAAAGCATTTAACATTGCTTTGTGAGTTCCTGCTAGAGAAATGATGGCTCAGCAGTTAAGAGAACTGGTCACTCTTCCAGAGGACCTGGGTTCAATGCCCAGCACCCACACATGGCAGCTCACAACCGTCTGTAACTCTAGTTTCAGGGTATCCAAAACCCTTACACAGACATAAATGCAGACAAAACACCAACGTACATGAACTAAATTAAAAAAAAAAAAAAAAGAAAAAGAAGAATAGTGAGTCCCAAACCAGTTTCCCTGAATATGAAGTCAGAGGACAGACAAATTCATATATCAGGCCAAATAGTGCAGAACCTTCTGGACTGGGAAGACCAGAGGTTTCTGGCCTGGAATGGACACTGTTCCATGTGAATGTTGGCTCACTCCTTATTCATCTGGATGTCCAGGGGCTCTTAAGTACACATTTCTCATTCTGCCCTCATCATCTCCAGTCTACTCCTCTGAACAAAACTTTGCTTTAACTGATGGTATCCGATGCCTAGGTATTTAAAGAAGCCTGGAAATACCTTCATTCTTTGTGTGTGTCTAGGCATGCATGTGTGAGGAGGCCAGATAGAAACACCATTAAGTGTCTCCCTCAATCATTCCCCATCTTATCTTTTGAGACAGGATCTCTTTTGAATCCAGAGCACACCAACTGGCTAAACTGGTTGGCTCCTGAGCGTCAGGGATCTGCCCTGTTCATCCCTCCCCCACCCCCACTAGGGTGACTGACATAGTTGAGCATACCTAGTTTTCTTTGTAGGTGCTGGGGATCCAAACACAGGTTTTCATGTTTGCCCAACTGGCACTAGACCAGCTGAGTAATGTTCCCAGCCCAGAAACACTGTTATACCCTTATATAGATCTTCTGCACAGAGTCTACCAACAAGTTTTATTTGTAAAAGATTTTTTAAAATCTTTTTCTCTTCTTCCATCCTTGGTAAAGAGTGTTCTGATTCAGATTTAACCACTGTCTGCCGGACTACCTTCCCGGGCCTGCTGCTTTACACCCCACACCATCCTCTACAGCACCAGACTAATCTACTTATTAAAAGCAAACACATTCCGCTTTGCTACCAAGCCCTCTTTCTCTTCTGGGGATACAGTCAAACATCAGACTGGTATGCAGTACTGTCTGTGTTCTGGCCTCTGATGACCTTTTGAGCAGAGTCTCTCACCACTCCTGGGATCCACCAGACACTTGAGAAATTGGAGTCACTTAGAGTTCTTCACAAACACTTGACCATTTCTTCTCTCAGTATCTTTGTTTATGCTAATCCGTCAGCTTAAAGTGTTCTTCCAGCTTTCCTGCTCTAGTAATCTGGGTGTTCCCACACTGTGTTCCCATAATACCTGGTATATACCTAGCATTACACTTTAAAGATTGTCTCATTGTTAAGTTATATTTGTTTGGCTTTTGGAACTGAGTCTCATTGTACACTTGTGATTCTTGCCCCTGGGCCTCCCAAGTGTGGGCATTACAGGTATTTACTACCATGTCTGTATGGATTTTATGTTCATTTGCTCCAAGAATGTGAGCCATTTCAGAGAAGATACCAAACATCCTGGCAGCCTGTGTCTTGACAGTGCCTGAACCACAAGCAGGACAAATGAATGTGCAGTGAGCAGACTCTGTGCAGGTCAGGTCTGGGGCCACGAGGAAGAGAGTGCAGACCCCTGTGTGTGTCAGGTCTGGGGCCACAGGGCAGAAAGTGTAGACCCCTGTGCAGGTAGGTCAAGTCTGGAGCTATGGGAAAGAAGAAGGAAAAGAAAGGGAATGGGGAAGGTATGGAAAAAAAGTAGGCACACAGGAAAGAAGAAGCAAGACTTTTCTCAGCCTATCTCAGTGCTGGAGATAGTGCTGAACTCAGTCCCTCTTACACAGTAGGTAAGCACTTTGACTGATATCCCCAGCTCTATATTTCTTGGTGACACAATTATATATCGCCTAAGAAATCTACTAAAGGTCAAAAGCAAAACTAACTGCCCTCCCCCACAGTTGACAGTATTTAGAAAAAGCTAACTGGGAACTAACTATGTAGCCCAGGCTGATCTGAAACTCATGATCCTCCTGCTTCAGCCTCCCTAGTGCTTGGATTAAAGGTATGCACCACCATGTCTTACTTTGTACTTCTATATATTAACAATGAACAATTAGAAAATGAAAATGTAAAAACTTCATTCATAACAGGTTAAAACATACTTAGGAATTAGTTTAACAAAAAATGTACAAGCCCTATATACTGAAAGCCATAAAACATTGCTATGGGAAATTAAAAATGACTAAAATAGAAATGTAAACCATGTTCATGAATTATAAAACTTAGTACTTCTAAGATAGTGATTCTCTTCCAAAGAGGACTGAATTCCACAGCATTCCAATCATGTTTGCTGTGCAGAAACTGACACACTTATTCTAAAATGAACATGAATGGAAAGGCAGAGGATGTGTACACAGCGTAAATAATTCTGAAGTCAGAAATACAAAGTTGCCAGTAATGGTGGCACACATCTGTAAAAATCCCAAGACCTAAGAGGTAGAGACTGGAGGACTGTAAGCCTGCACTATACAGGGAGACCTTGTCTTCAAAATAATAGGGGCTGGAGAGATGACTCAGTGGTTAGGAGTTCTGGCAGAGGACCCAGCTGGATTGCCAGCATCCATGGTGGTGGCTCAAAAATACCTGTAACTTCAGCTCTAGAAATCTGAAACTTCCTTCTTGCTTCTGTGGGCACCTGCACTCATGCACATTCCCACACACAGACTCACATACATACACATAATTAAAGTAAAATAAATCTAACGAAATTAATGACTTGTACAACTTGCTCTCAAGACTTGCTCTCAAGTGAGGGCTGAGCACACAGGTCACTAGGACAGACCAGATCTGTATTTACATTTGCTCACATGACCAAACCCTGGACAAGAAGCAGCTTAAGGGGGAAGAATGGGTTTAGGGTCACATTTGAGTCCATCACGTCAGGGATGAAATGGTGGTAGCTGGACCATGAGGTTTCTTGTTAAGTCTGTGTAGACCAGAGCAGAGAGAGGAGTTGCTGCTGATTGGCTGGCTTTCTCCTTGATACTTATTCATTTAGTCCAAGACCACATGCAATGGGATGTAGTGTCTACAGTCTGGGGATCCTTCCTCCCTCAGTTATGTTTCTTGAATCGTTCCCGCAGATACATCCAAAGATGTGGCTCACTAGTGTCCTACGCAGTTCTTAATCTATTCAGGTTGAGAATCAAAACTCAACCATCACATATGGTCCAATGATGTTTTTACAAAGATGCTAAAGCAATTCAGTGGGGGGACATTTGGTCTTTTCAACAGATGCTTCTACAATAGTGATATTAAATATGAAAAAATTAGAAGTATGTCCTTCACCTCACACCATATATAAAACTGAAGCAGAATACAGACCTACACTTAAGAATTAAAACAACTGGGGTGGGGGTCCCCACCTACCATCCTGCTACTCAAAGCCAATCGAGGAGAAGTCTGGACCTCTTGGTAAGACTCTGTCTCAAAAAAGAAAATTAATTAATTAAATATATAAAGTTTAGAATTGGATTAGGCAAGACCTTCTTAAGGAGCTGCAAAAAATGCTCTATAAAATTAAGACATGATAAAAAGAGACCTCATAAAATTGTAAACTTAGTTTTTTGGAAGATGTAGTTAAACAACAACAACAAAAAGCTCTGTTAAAATTTATAGAGCACATTACTGACAAATGGATTCTGTCCAGGTTTACAAAGAATTTATAAGTCAGGGCTAGGAACAAGGCACCATGGTATAGCATTTGCCCAACATGCTTGAGGCCTCTGCTTGATCCCTAGCAGGGGGTGGGGGTAGGGTGGGACTCAAAAACTGAACAAAGATTTCAATAGATACTTTCCATTTCAAGAATGAACTTACTTGGACAGTTGGCACACAAAGAGCTGTTCAGCAGCACTAGACACTAGGGAACATAAACTAGAAAGCACCGGACAGTATGCCCTACTGTGGCTAAAATTAAAGGCTGATAGTAGCAAAAGCTGGAAGGGATGCGGAAGAACTCAAACACTCGCATACTATTAGGAGGACGGTAGAGTCACACCCCTTTAAAACAGCATGGCGGTGGATTAGTGAGTTAAGCATACACTTACTGGGTGACTCACATCCTTGCTCCCACAGTCAACCAACAGAACTAAAAGTCTATGTCAAAACAAAGACTTTCCCTTAAACTATATCCAAGGAGAACTATTCTTAACACCAGATATTACAAAGAAGCAAGAGTCATTATCTGGGGTGAAATACTACTCAGTAACAAACAAGAATAAAATACTGACGCCCAAGCACAGACCTCAAAAACATACACCTAACAGAAAACCAAAGAAACATGATCTCCTGCATGGTTCATTATAAAGCAAATATTATAAATTCTAGAGTAACAGAACCCTGACATGCTCTCTGATTGCCAAGAATTCTATTCAAATCTGGCATAAAGACTGATATGGCTAATATTCTAAAAGAGGTAATCAGAAATTCTCTGGAATGGTCAGGTAATAGATCTTTCCGCCTTTATGGGTGAGGTGATGTTTTTGACAGTTTCTTACATAAGCTTATTTTCTTAACCACACTTTGAAAAGGAAAATGGATAGTGATATCCATTACTTGGAACCATAGCTCTTCACTGATGCTTCTGTTTTGGATCCCGATATGAACAAGCTAACTGTAACAATAATACGTTCAAGGTGTTGGAGAGATGGCTCAGTGGTTAAGAGCACTACTCATCTTCAAGAGGACCTGGATTCAGTTCTCAGCATTTAACATGAGGCAGCTTAAAACTTCAGTGACTCCAGTTCCAGGGGATCCAACACCCTCTGAACTCTGTGGTCACCTGCATGCATATAGTATAGTGCACACACACATAAACCTTTCAAAAAAGGAAGTATGCTTGAGACAAACAGGGATGCTCAAAGGCAGACTGCGAATGATCTGACATTAAAGAATTAGATATAGGAGTGTGTGGAGCTGACACTGTGTCTTTAAAAATCATTAGTGTTAGCCGGGCAGTGGTGGCGCACACCTTTATTCCCAGCACTCAGAAGGCAGAGGCAGGTGGATATCTGTGAGTTCGAGGCCAGCATGGTCTATAAGAGCTAGTTCCCGGACAGGCACCAAAGCTACAGAGAAACCCTGTCTCGGAGAGAGAGAGAGAGAGAGCACTCTTATCTGTGCTTAATTTCTGCATTTTTTTTTTGTGGCACTGATAATTGACTTCAGGTTCTTGCATGTCCTTGGTAAGTATTCTACCAGGAGATATATACAGTCTTCTCACTTTTTCAGATGGGGCCTCACTAAATTGCTGCCTGGGTTGTCCTTGAATGTACTCTGTCCTGGATCCTTGGTGTGTACTGTGGATCTTTCTTCCTTCAGACTCTCAAGGTAGCTGAACTATAAGCTGGTACCACTAGGCCTGGCAGTGTTTTGGTTTTATTTTTAATTTGTGATTAAATGTATATGTGTATGTGGGGGTTCACATGTGGCAGTCAGAGGAAAACCTTTGGGAATCAGTTCTTTCCTTCTACCATGTGGATATCAAATTCTGGAGGTCAGGCTTAGTGGCAAAGGACCTTTTTATCTGCTGAGCCATCTTGCTGGCTCAATGTTCTTGTCTGTAAAGAGTCATAGGCACTCATGACAGATCCAGCACACAGAACTGTTTGCATTTTACTTAGTTAACAAAACAACAGTGAGTGTGTGAAGGGGCAAGCACTTTGCCACGGTTTAACACTTCCTCTGCAACCAGGGCAACTCCCACATCCACATCACCTCTTGGGCTTAGATGGGCACTGGATCTTGCAACCCCTACTGGACTCTGTATAACAAACCATTATTAGCCACAGTCATCGTCTAAGCTGAGTCTCTGATCATCCATTGCTTGCTAATTCTTGCATTAAACTGTGTAGTTTGTTCTTTCAGTGGTCAGAGTGAATTTTTATCTCAAGTTTGCTCAGCTATGTCCCTGTAGAAGAGATTATAGCTGAACAACCTGCCACCATTAAGGAGCAGCTCTGGCTTTATGCTCTGATGCCTTCAGCTAGGACTGCTAATCTGCAGAGGTCACTTGCGGGGTTTGACAGTGACATTCTGTTTCTGATGCTGGGGCTTCCAGGTTTGCCATGACATTCTGAAGGAGTTTGAAGGTTGTCGTATACACCTGGGGACACTGCCAATGGATTGCCTGGAGCAGGGTCATAATGCAGCCATGGATCAGTTCCGAGATTGAAATCCTAGCTGTCACTGAATCTTGTTATGCCACAGTTGTCTTTTGCTACACAGGCTAAACTGGTAATTGCCCATAGGAGGGTGCAGGGAGGTTTAAGTATCATAAGGTATGCAAAAGTACAGGTCAGAGTGACTGGGGCCCAATATACCTGTAGTTTCTGTCAACAATCATGACTGTTACTGTCCACAGCTGCAGTTCTGCACCAAAAATGCCCATAAGTCAGCGATGTAGATAGTTTCTAATGTTAACTATACAGAAACCAATTCACTCAATTAGATCGATACCGTGAGTTACCCTGTAAGTGGCTTTCTTCTTTCAATGAGTAGGAGGCCTTCTTTGGTTACAATTCGTTAATTAAAAAGCAGCTGAGTATATTTTGAAGTAAAAAAAAATCACTGAGACTTTTCAGGAAATTTGATCAGAAAAACTCACTTTGGAAATTACCTTATTCCAATAATTACCAGAGGAGAATTGTGCCATGGGCACAAGAAGGCAAAGAGAAAAAAGGATCAGTGCCTCGACTGTGGGTCTGATCCACAGCTCCCTCCTCACTGGACAATCCTCCAGAGCTCTAGGAAAGGTGTCATGGAAATCCAAGGACTCACCACAAAGAATATGCCCAAAGAAGATTCATGAATGAAATTTTCAACCCAGTGTTGGAAGATGCAGACAGACCTTTGAAAGTGAACTCTAAAGCAGACAGACGTTTCAGTTTGAGTCAAAGCAGTGATGGTGGTTGCTAAGGCCAGAACTGAGCTGAGAACCTTATGAGAAAGGCATGCGGCATGTGATCGAAAGATGAAAATGGCCTGGCCCCAACCATCAGCTCACAGCAGTCCGCGTAAAAACGAATCATAATGTCTGAAGCGCTGACAAGACTCAGGAGTTCTCATGATTTAAACACGGAGACATTAGAGAGATTTCTGTTTGCTCTTTTCCACATTCCTTATCATTTTGAACAACAGAAGGAACATACAGCTTCACATCTTGCTAATAATCAACTAGTTCCTGTTGCTTTAATAGTTATTAATACTAAAAATGACTACATTAAACTAAGAAAATAATTACATTAAACTAAGAATCTCTCAGATAAGAGGTGAACATGCCAATCCTATAATAACATTATGGTTTTATAGTTTTGGTTTAAAGCAATTTCTAATCTAGACCATTGTGGTTCATTCAGCCATTTTACCAATTCTGATTTGTCCAAATATATTCACTAATATATATAAAAGTGTGATTTGTATTAAAAAAAGTAACTCACTTTTGAGAAATGTCACAGACTGGGGTTTACTGAATTACCTGGTAGTCAGCATTTTTGCTGCCTGCTAGTTATATGCTACAGGATACGCTGTTTCTGCAGCACGAGACAGCACCATGCTCAGGGCAAAGTGGCCACAGAGAGGATGGCTTTATTCTTAGCAGTAGGTGACAGTGTGACCCCATACAAGTAATTTCCTGGGTTATACTGGGAACCATGCAGTTTGACGAAATCAGAGCTCAGAAGGGGCATTTGCAGCAACGACAAGCCTCTGGCTTTTGCTAACAATTTTCAAAAGCTCTCTTGATTCTAAGCTTTTGGCCTCAGTTACAGAAAGAGATGTTTCAATGATTATCAGAATTAGTGTGAAGTTGTCAGCTTTTCTGGCTTCATAAATATTAAGTACCTCGCTGGGCGGTGGTGGCGCACGCCTTTAATCCCAGCACTCGGGAGGCAGAGGCAGGCGGATCTCTGTGAGTTCGAGACCAGCCTGGTCTACAAGAGCTAGTTCCAGGACAGGCTCCAAAGCCACAGAGAAGCCCTGTCTCAAAAAAAATTAAGTACCTCTAGAGAATGAACCCTTTGAGAAACAAGATGACCAACTTCTGTTCTTAATATAAGCTCTGGAGCCACGGAAGAAAGAAGAATGAATGTACAAGTGGGAAATACAGACACGTAAAGGAGACAGCTGATGAAACTTATCATAAGGGAGGAAGGGGGAGGAGGGAGGCAAGGATGGAGGGAGGGAAGGAAAGAGGGAGGGAGGGAGGCAAACAAGCAGGTAGGCAGGAAGGAAAGAAAGAGGGGGGAGGAAGGAATGAAGGAAAGAGGGAGGAAGGGAGGAAGGAACTAGAAAGAAACTCGTCATTATTTAGATGCGATGAACCCACTAACAGCCTGCATCCCCCAGACAACTCTGCAGTGGATCAGAGCAGCCCAGGTCCCAGGAGTGGACACAATCATGTCCAAAGAGGACACTGCTCTGTTTTCACAAACGAGACTGTCACAGCAACCACTGACATCTATAATGCTGTGCTTACAGTTCACAACTACTCATATTGGACATATACTCTCTCACATGGGGCAGCTGCTAGCACAATGTCGGGAAACAAAGCTGATACATCCTTCCAACATTAACTCATTATTAATCTGAAGTAACTGTTTCAAGGAAAACATGCACATGAAAACCTTGAAAACGAGACTCCTAGGACAGAGAGGACCTGAGGAAATAAGCTCCATTGAGAGCAGAAGCCAGGAGCAAATCCAGCCCTGGGGGCCAACCCAGTCCTGGGACACTGGCAGACCAGGATTGAGCCAATGACCTGACTCACAGTCTGCAATCTCCACCAGAACCATAGTGGGACTGAACCAGTTACCTAAGACACAGAGAGAACAAGCTCCACCAGGAGCAGAAGCCAGGAGCAAACCCAGTCCCAGGACAAGGGTGGATCAGGACTGAGCCAGCGACCAGATCCAGAGTCAGTGATCTCCACCACAACAGG
>JAQHUG010000318.1:1683706-1726960 GCA_028555095.1 Dicrostonyx torquatus
CCCAGATCATTACTCAAGGCAGTAAGAGGATTAAATTAACAACAGGGGTTATATTAATACTCAAACATCACCAAGCATTCCAAAAGAAATACCAGAATGCCTAGTGGTAAGGACAGTCAGCCCCTGTGCTCTGACAATGCTCTTGACTTGGGTTCTGAGGGACTGGGAGCTCTCCAGGCTGCCTTCTCCACAGCACAGTTGGATTGAGTATATGGGAGGTTCATGCATGGAAATGGAAATTTTCAGGACCATAACCAGGACACAGGCTGCCTCTAGCTCCATGCTAAAGGAAAGACAAAAGGAGTTCTGCCAACAAATATCAACATTTTAAAGGTGTCATTTTCCCAAACATGTGACTAGGACATCACAGCAAATCCCTGTAAGGCAGAAGAATGCCAGGGCACTTCATGGTATCAGAGTATATTTCCTGGAGTCATGCCAGGACAGTTGTTACAAAGACACTGACGTTTCATGAGTACATATTTTGGCCAGGCATTTCATAATATCTAAACTCCATAACAATCCTGCCAACCAGACTTAACTAGATCCATTCACAGGTGAAAAAAGTGAGGTTCAAAGTTTCAGAATCTTATCCAAAAAGATCAACTACAACGCACAACTACATTACAATGCTTGATCTTGTCCTGGTTCCAAAGCCTATGTCCTGACTTATTAGGAATTCTTTTATAGAAAGATGTGTCTGTCTTTTGTATAAGTGTTTTGCTTGCATGTTTGTCTGTGTACAAAATGCATGCCTGGAGCCTGAAGAGAGCTTAGCATTCCCTGGAAGTGGGGCTACAGATGGTTGTGAGCTGCCATGTGGCTGCTGAGAATTGAACCCAGAGCAGCAAGTGCTGAGCCATCTCCCTGGCCCCAATACTGATTGCTTTATAGATTACTCCTTATTTAATCTCAGCACTCTGGAGACTGAGGCAGGTGAATGTCTGTGAGTTTGAGGCCTGCCTGATCTACAAAGAGAGTTCCAGAACAGCCAGGTCTACAAAGAAAAACTCTGTCTCAGGGGGTAAAAAAGATTACTCCCTAAACTGGGGGTGGTGGTGCACTCTGCAATTTCAGGATTTAGAAGGCTGAAGTGGGAGGATCTATATGAGCTTGAGGTTAGCTGATGATATGCAGTGAGTTCTGGGCAAACCTGGGCTACAGTGCAGGTCTTGGTCTTGAAGAACAGCTCCCTAAGGAAACGCCTGTTCCTTACCTATATACTAATAGTAGTAAGTAATCAAAACTGTCTGTAATGGTTCTACCCATTGAGTTTACCACCTTGTTTGCCATCTTACTCTTTCTTTGTCTAACATGTCACAGCTAACCTTAGTAGGATTAGAATAATCCATATAAATAGCACACACACATATCACATACACACTTGCACATTTTCTAGATCTGTTGTTAGCCCTTCACTTTATGGTTTCATTTCAATTTTAAGTCAGTATCAAGAGTCTCTTGATACTCAGTTAAGAAAATCAGGGTCTAATATAATATGGAAAGATCCTAATGTGTCTGAGAGGAGGAGAAAATAAAAGACAGATGAGAATGAGTCCTCAAAATCACAAGTAGGGGAAATCTGGGGAGCTACACTGGGTGGGAGGCTCCCAGTGGCATTGGTGCAGGGCTGTCTACACAGTCTGTAGTAAAGCTAAACACGTTCCATTGCTTACTTGCAATACTATATTCTATTTTCTTGCTTCTCAATTTTAGAGAAACAGATAAAAATGGAAATGTTCTGAGATAATGACGATGATTAGGCACCCAGAAAATGTTCCTCTTTGGAGCAAAGTCTGAAGAAACTTAAACTGTTGAATTCATTTTCTTAGATGTTTATGGAATTATTAAAAGGACAATTAAAAAGATGAAGACATACACTGTGGGTACTGTCAATTGGGTGTTCTCTGCTTAGGAAAAGTATGCATGAAAAGAACTCCAATGGCAATCAAAGGGAGTTAGTCTACACTTGAACTCCCCATGGCACAGAAGACAGACTAACTCCACTGACCATGCAGGCATCAGGAGTGGGGCAATGGCTAATCTTGATTGTCAATCTGACAGAATTTAGAATCGCTATGGAAACAAATCTCTGGGTATATTTCTGAGGGGTTCTCTAGAATAGAATAATTCTAATGTGGGCAGTAGCATTCCATGGGCTGGGGTCCTGGACTGAATAGAAAAAAAAAAAGAGATCTAAGCACAAGTAGTCATGCTTGGGTTCCTAACTGTGGACACAATGTAACCAGCACCTCTTGCTCCTGCTCCCTCTTTGCCATGACAGATTGTAAGTCTTTAAACTGTAAGCCAAAGCAAACCCTTCCTTCCTTAAATTGCTTTTGCTCCAGGGACCAAAAAGTAATGAACACACGAAGGGCTATTCCATCTTACAGATGAGAAAGCCGGAAGGTAAATAAGCTACAGAACCCCTCTAGGGCACACAAGGTTGGTGATGGCAGACACATCTAATTCCAGTGTAAATCTGCTCCACTCCCAGGTTTTCGGTTACCACATTTGGTACTTCAAAATTCCCCAACACACAGACTCAATCTCTGCTTCTACATGTAGCTTGAATGTGTCAGGTGATGACAAAGCCCTTGAGGCTTTTTCCAGGAAACCTTACTAAACTTAACCAAGTACCAAATCTGAAGCAAAAAAGAGAACCTTTCTTATTCCAGAAAAAAAGAAACTCTTGAGAACCTAAGAGAGCCATGCAGATCAGATCAGCAGATCTGAGGCCCTGACCCTTGCCAGTGGAATGCAAGCAAGAAACTTTTGCATTTAAAGGATACAGAGATGGGGACTACTTTAATTGCAAACAGTCTGTCTAGCAACAGGAGCCTAACTAAGGCTTTGTTCAGTAATGTGCTTTCTTAAGTTGGTTAAGCATTTCACAAAAGCCTTTAAGGGGCAGTAATCTTAACAGATGTCCGTCATCAGGATTCTGTTAGCATGTGAAAAAGCACTTTAAGGAAAGACCCAAAAACAATAACGGGCTTGGTCCTAGGAAGACTCGGTAGAACTGACTTAGATGATAACTGGCCACTAGAGACACAACAAGGGAAGGTTGGGAAAAGCTCTTCCCCCTCGCTGCAGCACCTATTCCTGGCCTATGAACTGTAGTTAATTCTATCACAATCTTTTAAAGCAATAAACTACTACTGGTCAGGTATGAGTAAATTTATTTTCAATTTGTTATACATTTACAAATCTGCACTGCCCCAGAATGGCTTAATGCTCCTGTATTGTGTGGGGCCAGGTTACTTTTCCTATGAACTACCTCTGAAACATTTTTATTGGATGCATTCAGTAGTTACTCAAACCTAACTTATCTTTTCCCAACAACTCCTCACCTCACAAAAACATAGGTTTGAAGGGCATCCAAAGGCAGATGCAGAGAACAAGAGGCAAACCTTTGCCTCAGAGGGGAGGGTATCCACCTGTATCCCACTCGGTGGTGTTTGCTGAAGGCATGCATAAGTGTTATCTGCCCTGGGCTCAAAGGACTAATTTAGAGGTTGCTGGAGCCTGGCCTGCATAGCCAAATGAAAAGACACTAGAAAATGAGATTAGCCCAGGAACTGGCGCTCTTCACTTTACAGTTTGTTTCCATGGTGCTCCTTGCTTGATTTCTTACATCAGCCTCACAAAGTAGTTGAGTGCTCAAACAGCATCAGAGAGGAGAAAGCTGAGGTCGGGGGTGGAGAGAACCTACCCAAACTGGAAACGAAACTGGGCTTGAAAAGTTTCTCTGCACTAGTAGTTTCCGTGTTTGTTTAAGAATAATCTGGGGAGCTTGTTAAAGATTCACAAACCCAGGCCCCACCCTAGAGAAGGCAATGAATGCATTAGGTCCAGCGGTCACTTTCCCAGCCCACTAAGGCAGTGCAGTGCACACCCACTGCAGCTGGTGTTCTTCACTCTGACCATGTTCAGACACGGGACACAGGCAGAGGTGGGGAGAGCAAATCTGCCTCCCAACCCAGAAGCATCAGGAGTGTCTGAAAGGAACTGCCATGAGCGTTAGGTCAGACTGGATTACACAGTAAGTCTCAGGCCAGCCAAAACCACATACTGAGACTCTGCCCCCACCAACCCAAACCCAAGCCAAAGCAAAACAAATACAACCACCAACAACAAACAAGGTGGAGAAGGGTACTGAGATGTCTCGGCAGTTAAGAACACTGGCTGTTCTTGCAGAGAACCCAGGTTTAATTTCCAGAACCCACACTGGATAGCTCACAACCACCTGGAATTCCAGTTCTAGAGGCCATGACAGCCTCTTCTAGCCCCCATGGGCATCTGATTGTACACGATTACATATACTTACTCCCAGTATATACATATATATATATTAAAACAAACCAACAAAAAACCCAACCAACAAGGCAAAATTGTGCATCAAAAGCAGGGAATTCGGGGCTGGAGAGATGGCTCAGTGGTTAAGAGAACAGGCTGCTCTTCCAGAGGTCCTGAGTTCAATTCCCAGCACCCACATGGTGGCTCACAACCATCTCATAACTGTCATGAGATTCAATGCTCTCTTTCTGGTATGCAGATGTACATGTAGACAAGAACATATGTACATAAAAATAAATAAATCTTTAAAAAAAAAAGCAGGGAATTCATTGCAGATGGCAGAACATGTGTCTTGGGCCATCCTGAGAGAGACATAACTCCTCAGACTGGGCAGGCTATCTACTGATTAGAGGACTGTGCCTAGAGAGGGAGCAAGAAGGATGATGGCGGATCCAGATGCCTACGTATGGTAAATTAGAAACAAAATGAGGTTAAGCAAAGCTATGTTTAGTCCCAGAGGGAGTGAGATTGTAGAGATAAAAGAACTCAGGGCTTCTAGAATGAATCACAGGCAACCTTATTACTTAACTTTCTCCTTTGTTCTGACAACTTCCAAATCTATAACTCTAGATCAGACTGGTATTATAATCAGGACCCTGTTGACAGCAAACCCTGCCTAAACAATCAACTGTTCCTGCATGCATCCCACTTCAGTAATGACAACTCTTGCCTCTTAGTTCCTCAATGAAAAGCCTCAGCCACCACTCCCACCACCTTGCCGCTTCTCTCACAGGCCCTATTTAGTGAGCCAGGACTAACTCTCTACCATCACCCACCTGGCTCACTGCCCATCTAGGACTGTTCCCACTATTCTCTTTTTTGGGGGTTTTCTCCCTCATCTGCTTCAGGTCTTACCCCAATGCCATCTTCTCACTGAACCTTTCTGAACAGAACCCATAGCTGTACTTACTCTTTTCTATTGTGCTTCTTCCTAGGGCCTGTACCCCCCAAAGACACCCTGTTTGCTATACTAACTTGCCATTGACTTTACTGACCATTATTTATTAGAATGCAAATTCTTCCAGAATGGGAAACTTTGCGATTTTTGTTTATATGAGTAACCACAAAAACAAGAATGACAAGCTGTATTGTGTTTCCAAAAATATTTGTAGTATAAGTTGAACATTCTTAATCTGAAAAACTGAAATCCCAAAGGCTGCAAAACTGGAAGCTTTTTAAGTGCCAACAGATGCCCCAGTGGAGGATTCCTTGCCCATTCTCACACGACAAGTTGCAGTCAAAACCCAGGCACAGGGCTGAGGAGATAGCTTATTGGGGTACGAGTAGTTTGCTGAGCAAGTATGAAAACCCTAATTCAAACCCCCCAGTTCGGACATGATGACTGGGTATGGATGCATATGCTTGTAACCTAGGTAGAGTGAGAGGCCCTTTTTCAAGAGATTAAGGCAGACGTTCTCTTCTGGCCTCCTATTATGTATAGACTGTACATATAATACACCCACAGCCACACACCACACACACAGGTAAACTAAAATTATTATATGAGACTAACTTCAGACTATGTTTAATAAGGTACAAATGAAATTAAGTAAATTTCCTGTTAGACTTGGGTTCCCATCTTTATGTATAAGGAAATATTCTAAAATATTAAGAAAAAATTCTGACACACTTTTGGTCCCAAGCCTTTCAGATAAGGGACACTCAACCTGTATGGAAGTCAGATGACTACAGTGAAAGCTAATGTTGAATTTCCCAAATGAACACCAAAACTAATAGACATTCTGAAGTGGTTATTATGGGAAGGAAGATTTAAGAGTGCAGGGGTCAGGAAACATTTTTGGTGAAGAGTTAGCTAATAAATATTGCTTTTGCTGCTTTACAAGATATGTAAACAAATGTGCATGGCTGTGTTCCAATGCAGTTTTATTTATAGCTACAAAAAATTGAATTCCATATAGTTCTTACAAGTTATAAAACATGCTTCTTTACATGTTTTTCTAACCATGGAAAACATAAAAGTCTTTCTTAGCTGGTAGGCCACAGCTTTCGGACTCTTGATTCAGGATGAGTTGATTGTTCTATAGAGGCTGAAAAACAACAAAACAAAACAAAACCGGAAAACCAAGGAAGAGACACAGGCAAAAGGCCCAGGATGGGAATATTTGCAGCAACAAAAGCCTCCTCGGAACTCTACTGGTATAGTTAGTGTTGGTGCAGCGTGAGCTTCTTTGGGCATGGGTGAGGAGCACACGAGGCAGTTCATGAACCGTGGGAGTTCTTACGATGGCACTCGATTGCAAGAGAGAGCTATTTATACGATTCCGAACGAAGCTTGAGACATATTCTGGTGGTTTTTACTTCTATGTTAGGTGAAAAAGCTGCCTACAAAAGCCTGCCTCCCACCCAAAATACTAGCTGTTAGCTGGTGACTGATCCTCAGAAATATTAAGATGAATCATATATGCTCTTTTCACAGTGCAAAAAGATAATTTTAAAACTCAGAAAATGTCACTTTGGGTAGTCACAAACCACACAATAGAAAAGCTGTACAGCCGTAGAGTTGTAAACCAATGGAAGCTGCTTTTCTGTGGACATCTTTTGCTTCTTCTAAACTGTGACGCTTCTCTAGGCCGCGCCTCCAACACTGCAGTGTTGAAACGACAAGATGTTGAAAGCGCGTTCCATGTTTAGGCTGGAAGGCAGCCTGGGCTCCTCGGGCCTCTTCCCTGGATGCCTCACCCCCTCAAGCTGAGGAACCCATGCCCTTTCTCAAGCAGCTGCCCTCTCACCTACACCAGCCCGTGGCTTTCCTGGCTTGCCCTTGCTTGGTCTCAAGGCACCAGCTGCTGGCAGAGCTTGGCTTTTTCCCATCACAGAAAGAACTGTGTTTCTTTCTCCTGCCTGCAGAGAAAAGCAGGTATTTTTGGCTTCGACTCCTAAGATCTGTTTTATTTCTCTGGTTACTAAGCAGGTCACCACCACCCTCTTTTTCTGCACTGTCATCATTTTCCCACATGGCTCTGTTTGGCACTGGAGGGAGAACCACATCAAATGGAGGAATGCAACCACACAATGCCTTGAGAAGCAAGGGAAGCCTCAGGGTGTGCGTGTGCATGTGCGTGTGTGTGTGTGTAAAATGACCATTTTGGGGGCTTGTTCTCCCATAATCAAATCCTCCCTATCATGTTAACAATGTGGTGGTGTGTCAAAACATTGGAATTCTGCTTCAATCAGCAACCCAGAACTTAATAGGAAAATGAAGCAACAAAATGTTGGTTTCACTGTTAACTTGAGGCTGGCCCTGTACTTAGCACAGGAGTATTTGTTTCCTTATGGCATTCTGGCCAAACCTTCAAAGTTTGTATGACCTCTGGGCTATCCACAGAGGCCTAAGGAAGTATCTTGACCATCCTTTAGGCATGTTTATTTATGTATATTGATGCTGGGGATGATGAGCATTGGCTCATGTTTTTAATTAACTCTCACTTGCCCTAAGTAGACAACCTACCACTTCCAGTCCTTCCCCAAAGGGACACTGTTCTAGAAGTGGAAGTCCTAAATCTGACAAACAAAGAAGAAATGCTTACAAACATTTTAGACACTGCTGGAGACACAGATGAGCGGGAGGACCTTGCCTAGTTAGTATGAACAAGGCCCTGGTTCCATTCTAGGCTCTGTAAGGAAACCAAACAAAACCTGACCAGCTACATTTATGTTGCGAGCTGCAGTGCAGGCGGGTCTGGTTCCATGATCCTTACAACATCTGTAGT
The DNA here is from genome assembly GCA_028555095.1 of Dicrostonyx torquatus. Classification (NCBI taxonomy): domain Eukaryota; kingdom Metazoa; phylum Chordata; class Mammalia; order Rodentia; family Cricetidae; genus Dicrostonyx; species Dicrostonyx torquatus. Next base: position 1,691,797 of record JAQHUG010000318.1, read on the forward strand.
TATCACAAATGGGCCTGTATCTACTGACTGCTTGCTAGTTAATTAAAAACATGGCCAACAACTAAACCATTCAGAAACTAAAATAAGATGCCACGAGCCCAAGCAAAATGTTTAGAAGTCACATTCAATGTCTTTAGGATATAGTGCTATAGCTGATGCTTAATGACAGTTGGCTCGTGCACATCATCATGGAAAACAGCACTTAGAGGCGGAGCACTTGTAGTGATTTTATCTTTGTGACTAACATGGGCAATTAAGCGGTTCATAAAATAAATGTTGGGATTTTTGTTGTTTTGGTTTGGCTTGCATGGCATTTTGGCTAATGTTGGAATTAGCCTGTTCTTGAACATCATCTGTAGAATGTGTAAGCTGTCTGCAATACCAGGCAGTGGATCTCCCCTTTCTTCTGCTCCTGCATACCACATGCAGACAATGTGAATGTCTTTCAGAGACTCTCTTAGAGCTGGAAGAGACATGTGTCTTTGGAAAAAATAACAAAATCCTGTAGCCGGTTCCTCTGCAGACCCAATGGATCAACTCTGCAATGGGACGCCCTAGTACGAGGAACACTGTCAAGCACACAAAAGATGAAGATGTCTATCTAGCCTTTTTGGCTAACATTGTTCTCCCATTCTGGGGGATGTGCAGCCTGCCAGATGTAATTCTATTTGCCTACTGACCTTCCCTCCCCTGCTTCAAGGCCCTTAGTCTCCCTCTCCACAACTCCTGGAAGCTTTCCAGTAGGACAGACCATGACCATGTCAAAGAGTTGACTGATGAAGGGAAGGAGAATGGAGCGCAGTGCTAGGACTGCAGGTAGGGGTTGCTTACCAAGACCTGATGGTAGCTGGTAACCATCAAATGCCTCTAGGTTGAGTATAGGATGTTGTCATACTGCCCAAGTTGGACACAGATAATAGATGGCAACACACACCCACTTCCCCACCATCTTCCCAAAGCCAATGGCAACTAGGAGACATTTTGGGAGCAGGTAGGGGAGAGGAGGTTGAGGAGAAAAGATGATGGAAAGGAACAGGTGGGAATTTGGAGAGGTGATGGACTAAGGACGTTAAATGTAGCCAGCATTTTAACCCCCCAAAAATGTATTCCATGGGTTCCCATCACTTGATGTTTTAACTCATTAGATAGCTCACTTACTAATAGAATAGTGGGGCCTCAATTCTGTTAATAGCTACCTGTGCAAAAATGGAGAGCTGCTGTTGAAAAGCAGGATTTATTTATTATGTTTAATTAAAAATCATCCTAAACACTATTTAATTAAATTTTCTGAAATAGGTAGCTAACAGCCATGACAGTAATGGTGGCCTAACCATTTCCAGGCAAGGCCTAGGGAAATAGGGCTTGAGGACCTGCCACTGGGAAGAATATACTCTCCCTCCCTCTCGCCCTTCCTCTCTCCCTTTCCTTACAGACTTAGGAAGGGAACGGATTCTGGTAAATGTAGGTGAGGCCAAGGCCATTTTCACCAAATATTATTGAAGTTGGCCCAGTGACTTTTTTTCAAAATGGCTTTCTTGATTGTTTAAAAAATTTGAATACTATTGCTTTCTTAAGCATTCAAAACCAAAACACTCAAAATTTACTAATGGAGCACCTTTATGGCATAAAAGGGAATGTACATGATTATGGGTACTCCTGCATCTGTATGAGGGAAATGCATAAAGACTAGATCAGGGTATCAATGGACATTAAGTGCTATCACCCTGACTCCAGGGAAAGGGCACACAGAATGGACCTCTTCAGTTCAACACACTCTCAGCAGTCCTGGTATTCTCCAGAAGCACACTCCCATAGAACTCAGTGCGGACACATACAGTCATGGAGGGGAGGCAGGGAGCACCCACAACTTCTAGGCTACCTGACAGCTCTAAGCATCAGATTATTCCTAGTCTACCACAAAGGTTTCAGCCAATCAGGGAAGAGCACAGGCTCATCTCAGCACCTCCATTTCCCAGCCAGACAGAGTGTGTGTCAGCACAGGCTGCTACTAGCTCAGGGCGATTCACATTCTAGAAGCTTCCTCATTTCACTGGCGCAAGGACAACCTCAAGTTCACTCATGCCCTCAAACTATTACATTGTAGGTATGTTCACTGCCTGAGCAGATTCAATCTATAACAAACCTACTGGGCATCATGTATCTGAGTGACATTAGCCTCACAGGAAGGCAGAGGACTGAAGCTAAATGCAGGAGAGACTAAATAGCAAGTCACAAGAGGAAGCATGTAAACACCACTTCAGATCAGCGGACTGAAGAGCTAAATATACTACAGTACAGTGATCTTCACTGGGGGATTGTGTAGCCACCAGACAGAATGAATGAGAGTGACCCACAGATTCCAGGTTAGAAAAATGACCAGGATACATTACATGATTAAGGGAACACAGCAAATGGCAAGATCATATGTAATATAGCATAGATTGTTGTGGCTAAATTAGAGGAACAAAAATTAATTAGAAATATACCAAACTCATTTAACAGAATTATTGTATAAATACTAAGTCCATGTACTTCTCCTTTCTCAATAAATTATATCTCCTCTCTAACGTTTTATTGGGGCTGAGATTTAAGAGGCTCTGCTGTCTTGAGGAAGAGGAAGAGGTCCCACCCGAGCTAGGATGTGGTTGGCACAGTTCAATTGTGGGATCTTTAAAGGAAAGGAGAGTGCAGTAGATCAGGAAAGGAGATGTGAGAGATTCCGAAAGCTCTGAAGTGTGTACAGAACTGCATCAACAACTCCTGGCCCTGATGGAAGGAGAGAGCCACCGTGCTAGGAAAGCAGAAAGCTCTAGAAATCCAATGACTTCTAGTTATGGACATTGATATCAGTCATCTAACAGAGAGCCTAAATTCTCTCAGCTGCCTGAATGAGCCAGGGGAAATATTTTCTACCTCAGTCTCTAGGACGTCATACAGCCCCTTGTGATTAACTGCTAAAGACTCAACTTTTTTTTTTCTAAGGACTCTAAGACAATAAATCTGGGCTATTTTAAACTGATAAATGTTGGTAACTTGTTAGAGCAGCCTCTAACAAACAATTTTTTTTTTACTGTTTGTTTTTTGAGATAGTTTTTTTTTTTTATGTATCCCTGGCTGTCCTGGAACTCATTTTGTAGACCAGGCTGGTCTTGAATTCAGAGATCCACCTGCCTCTGCTTCTGAGTGCTGGGATTAAAGATGTGGTTACCACCACCCAAGTAGCAGCCATTAATGTTTAATGCAGCACCCCAAACATAATTTTTGGGAGAAAGCATGATAAGCCAAGATTATCTGTCTTCAGCTAACAAAATAAGTAATGATAGAAACAGTTCATGTTCCATAAAATAAAAAAGAATTAGTGTATTTTTCTAACACTAAAGTATATGTCAGTAAATAAATAAATGAAGAAAGTCCAAATGGATCAAAGACCTCAACATAAAGCCAGCCACACTGAACCTTATAGAAGAGAAAGTGGGAAGTACACTTGAATGCATTGGCACAGGAGACCACTTCCTAAATATAACACCAGCAGCACAGACAATGAGAGAAACAATTAATAAATGGGACCTCCTGAAAGTGAGAAGCTTCTGTAAAGCAAAGGACACGGTCAACAAGACAAAACGACAGCCTACAGAATAGGAAAAGATCTTCACCAACCCCACATCAGACAGAGGGCTGATCTCCAAAATATACAAAGAACTAAAGGAACTAGACATCAAACTGTTTATTTTATTTAATTAAAACAGCTTCTAGATAGCCAGATATGATGGTGCTTAATATTAGTACTCAGAAGGCTGAGGCAGGAGGATCATAGATTCAAGGTTAGCCTGAGGTACACAAGACCCTATCTCAAAAAGTGACACCTAATAAAAAACTTCATTTTGTATTACATTTACATTCTGAATCCAGCTCTTCAGCACCCTCCATGCTCACCTTCCTACTGGTACCACCTACAGTTCAGGTGGAGTTTCTAAAATGCCCATGCTCAACTAATGATATTGACTACTAATCACCTATTGACATCAGTCTTTCTTCACATATAAAATGCCTGTGGCCAGTGTGGCCAGTGTGATATATTTTTAGATATTTTTACATATATAGAAATACACACACACACACACACACACACACACATATATATATATATATATACATATACCTTTGATAAAGTATTTTTTTATACCTTATCAAAAATACTTAAATAGGTGCCAAGTCATGAAGTCTCCATCTTCTTCTTTCCCTCCATTCTCCTTTGTGGCACTGGGGATATGTAAACCATGGGCTGTGTGCATTTTAGACGAGAACATGACCACTAAGCTGTATCTCCAGGTCCCTTTACTTCATATTTTGAGATAGAGTCCTAAATTGTTGTTGGCTTGGACTCATTCTGTAGTCCAGGCAGACTTTGAACTTGAAATCCTCCAACTCCAGTCTCTTGAGCAGCCAGGATCTCAGTCAGGCTTTCAAAGTGCCTGCTTGAAGCCTTTCTTGATTTACATAAAATGCTATCACTCTCATTCACCCAGTCAGTCAACAGGTATTAGCAGATCTGGTAGGGAACAAGTCAGGTTTTTTGCTCTCATAGAATTTATATTCTAATATGAGATAAAACAGCAATAAAATTACAAAACTAATTACCACAGTGTCAAACACTATGGCTTACACCAAGATGGTAGAAGCTACCTTTAAGACAATCAAGAAAAGAGCTCTGAGGAAGTGCCTTTAAATTGACACCATTGATAAAAAGTGGCGTCAGCTACATAAATAACAGGGGAAAGGTTTTCTGGCAGAGGGAACAGGAAGTGTAGGAACAGGAAATGCCCTGAGGTAGCAACAGAGTGTGCTATGCACACTGTGGCCCACATGGTGAGTATGAAGTGGGGGAGAAAGGGTCCAGTTTAGAAAGACAAAGGTAAGAAATTTGAATGTTATTCTGTTTATGAGAGAGTTTAGTGTTTCTTACTCTGGCCATTCAAGGATGTATGTAGGCTCTCCACAGAACAAGTGCTTAATAAATCTTGAGGTTTACAAGTTAGTAAAGGAGCTATGAGGAAGTGGGCCCCAGACTCTAAGCAATTGGATGATGGCCTCTGTCACTCACACCGCACATGTTCCAGCAACCTGAACTTCAGATCAATAAGTCTGTTACACTGTAGAAAAACAAAGTTGGCATGGCAACTCTAATTAGATGCTTCCTTCTCAAGGAGGAGCTCCAATGCTGCACCTTCAGGCTGATTTGGCTCTCGGGCACACCTGAAAGGACCGTGGCTCTCTATGGTTGGAACACTAGGTACAGGGAGTGTCCAGTTTACCCACAGAGCGGGTACCTCAGAAAGTCTGCGTGGGAGGACTTTGGGGAAGCACTTGCTCTTAGAAATCATGTTGTAAATGGGGGTAGATTCCGGGGCTAACCCAGAAAATGTATGAAAAACCCATAAGGTGGTAGAAATGTAAATTTGCATTGAGAAAGTGACAGAAATTGATTCTTTCAAAGGAGCAATTAAATAGAAAAAAAGTTGAATTAGAAGGAAGTTAAAAGAGGACTAGAAAATTTAGGGAACCTATATAGAACTCTGTCACCACCCAAGCTTTTCAGTGATTAGTGTCACTAGCATCTACTACTGCTACTGCCACCACTACTGTGACTACTGTGGGCAAGTGTCTCTCAACCACGATTGTCGACATTTTTGGCCTAGGAGTAGACGAATAAAACACTGTCCTAAGGCACTGTGTTAGCTAGTTTTATGTCAACTTGACACATGCTAGAGCAATCTGAGAAGAGGGTCACGCAATTGAGAAAATGTGTCCATAAGAGTGGGCTGCAGGCAAGCCTGTAGGGTATTTTCTTGCTTAGTGATGTGGGAGGGCGCAGTCAGTAGTGGGTTGGGACCATCCCTGGGCTGGTGGTCATGGGTGCTGTAAGAAAGCAGGCTGAGCAAGCCAGTAAACAGCACATCTCATGGCCTCTGCACCAGCTCCTGCCTCTAACCTCTCGATCTGGAGTCCCCTCGGTGATGGACGGAAACCTTTTCCTCCCCAAGGTGCTTTTGGTCACATTGTTCTCTCACAGCAACAGAAACTCTTAACTCAAACAGGCATCTTGAGACATAAAACAAATGAAAAAGAAGTCCATCTAAAATACAATTAGGAGAACCAGAAACACTACAAAGTTGGAAAAGGCAAACAGGAGAGAAAGGAAAAAGAGGAAATGCCTATGAGAGAAAGGCCAGCTTTGATCATTACAGAACAAAGCAAAACAAACAAAAACCAGCAAGGAAAAGAAATAATGTTTCAAGTACTTGTACTTTTAGAACTGATGCATGTTCTCATGCAAATACAGACAGACATCTCCAAAGGATGAGATTGAAAATATAACTAACTATTCAGGGCTGGAGTAATCCCTCAGTGGGTACCACGCAAGCCTGATAGCTAAGCTCTGCCCCTGGAACCTGTGCAAAAGTCGGAGAGAACTAACTTCACAAAGCTGTCTTTGTGTTTGTATGTGCACCCATACAAACACACCATGAGTGCAGGCACTCACAGTGATAATAAAAATTAATCAAAAAAAAATCGGAAGACTCCATTTTGGTATTTTTTAAAGATAGCATTTTTTAGTGTGGACCATGGGAATATGCTATTCATTAAAAAGTTTATATTAAAAAAGAAACAGCCACTTTTACAGAACAAATGGAAAACCTAGCTGAGAGGCTCTGAAAACAACTAACATAGTTTTATAGTTATAATATAGAACTGTGCCTGAACAGAGGAGGCACACAAATATTTGCTGAAGAAATACACAAAAGAAATCATGACTGAAATGGTATAGGTTTTGATTCTTTTTGAAAGACAGAGCTGAAATGATTTATAAAACCCTTAGACTACACTACACTTTTGAATGCACAGGAGCTGTGATTACCTGCACAAGACTGGGCTAGTCAACACTGTGGGGTGTTTGTTCACCAGCTCCCCCCTTACCGGGATTTATAGGCTTGATGATGGCAGAGGGAGAAACATCCTCAGTGGTGTGGTCACTGGTAAGGTGCCTAAGCTCTTGAAAATGAGTCCTGTCTCATGCTCATATAAGCTACCCTATTGAACCTCACTGGGACACACACATGCACATACTGGGACACGCATGCACACATACTGGGACACACATGCACACGTACACTGGAACACAAACACACATTCCCTCACATGGGTACACACATTCAAACCCAGAAATGAACACTCACACAATACACACACACACACACACACACACACACACATACACACACACACACACACACAGTAGAGTAGAAAGAAGACGATTTGAGAAGAGGAGGAAATCAGCAGGAGCAGGACCAAGAAAGGGCAAGGAAGTGTGTGAAAGCATCAGAAAATGGCACAATAAAACTCATTATTCATTACAGTTAGATGTTAATAAAAAGCTTAAAAAGCCCTCAAGCTATGCCACTTTCAAAGAAATGCCAGAGGACAGAGGCATTAATAAGTTCAATACTACACAGACACCTCCAGGACAAGGGACATTCTACAAGAATAGCAATTTTATAAGGAAAAAAGAAGATTTTTTTAAATTAAAAGATCTATGGGAAAAAAAATAACCAAATGCTACAGACTAAATGCTAGTTTGAACAAACCATAAAAAGAAAGGGGAGAGGCTAGTGGGCAATATTTAAATGGCATTAAAGAAGTATAGGTACTTGTCACATGTGAGATTGAGGGTGTGTGGGCGACTCTCATTGTGCAGTCCAAGCTAGTTTGAGACAGGCTTCGTCTCCCAGGTGGCCTTGAACTTGCAATGATCTTTTCACCTTAGGCTGGTATTTGCTATACACTCGAGCTTCTCTCTCTCTCTCTCTCTCTCTCTCTCTCTCTCTCTCTCTCTCTCTCTCTCTCAGATACATATGAAAATGTTTAAAGTGAAATAGCAATGCTTGTGATTGGTTTTAATATGCTATAAGCCCTTCTCCAAAGGAAAGAAAGGAAAGGGAAGGGAAGGAGGAAGAAAAGGTGAATGGTTAAATATGACTAAATCTGCTTAAACAGGAAAAAATCTGGGATTACTTGCACCGTGTTTTCTATATACCTGAAAACTTCTTTACCTGAATTTTTTTTAAGCCTCCACTGAATGCAAGCACAGATGAGCTCCTGTAGTTTTCAAAAACTACTTAACAACTACCATTTTTGGTGACCAACATAAAATCAGGATGGAATTTTGTGTCTTCTCTATAAAGATTGTGGCTATTACTTGCTCAGACAATACTCTATTCCAAAAAAGTATATGTAAGAGTTGGGGAAACAAATGATAATAGGCTGCATTTTGAAATCATATTTAAAATACTTGAATTGTCTTTACCATTGTCATTTGCCTAAACAACTGAGAGTTAAGTAACTACGTAGCCACGCATCAAATTTTAAAAAGATTTGTTTCTGGTTTTATTGGAGTGTGTGTGTGTGCCTGAGAGTACTTGAGGCGTGCTTGTGCAGAGACTCTCAGAGGCTATCAGGAGGCATCAGATCCCCTAGAGCTCCAGTTACAGGCAGTTGTGAGCTATGATGCTGGGAACCAAACTAGTTCTCTTGAAGAGCAGCAAGTGTTCTTAACTGCCAAGCCACCTCTCCGGCCTCTCAAATTTTCTTTTTTGTATGTAGGTGTGGGATATGCATGTGCACATGTTTTGTGTAGGTGAATGGTCATGTGTGGGGGTGCACATGCATGAGGTTGACATGAAGAGTCTTCATCAGTTGTTGTCCACCTTATTTCTTTTGAGACAGTCTCTTTCTGCCGCTGGCGCTCACTGTTTTGGCTGGACTAGCTGCTAGCCAGCAAGCTGTAGCTGTCTGCCTGTCTCTGCCTCCTAGTGCGGGATTGTAGGCATGTATTAGCTGTTGCACCCATCTTTAAAGCGGCTGGTAGGGATCCAAACTTAGGTCCTCATGCTTGTGCACGGAACCATCTCCCTTTGGCTTCAAAGGCTTAATTTTTGTTGCTGTTCATAATGAACGTGACTATTTTAATAAACCACACTGAGGAAGCACCCCTGATGTATGTAAGCCTTGATGGTGTACTTCTGCCTGGTGGAGCACCTAATCCAGGAGCTTCTAGGTGGTAACTGTGAGGAGGAGCCTAATTGCTTTTGTTTTTCTTTCCTCCTGCATTTTATGACTTTCTCAAAGGCAAAACAGAAAATAACGCTTTTGGCATCTTTCTCTTTTCTTGAGTTTCCTATCTCCTGCCAGCACTATTGCCACTTGGCAGGCCCTAAAATATTATTTACTAATTGCTAATTAATTTTAAAGTACTTTATTAATTCTTTGAGAAGTTCATACAACATGTTTTGACCAATTCACTCCCACTCCCCCAACTCCTCCCAGATCCACCCTCTCCTCTCTACCCCAAGAGTAGTTGCAAACTTGATGACATACTATCATTCTGCTAAAGGGACATAGTATTAAACCAATTTCTAATGACTTATCGTCATGCCCATAGAGCAAAGCATCTCTCAGTCCTCATCTGAGAAGCTGCTATTTGCAGTAGAAGGTGACTAACACAGAGACCCATTAATGGCCCAGATGCAGAGAGTAAGAGACTTCTGAATGCTCAATCTCAAAGAGAAGATATATTCCTCACCCTCCCTCTTAAGGCTCAGGGATGGAAGAAGGGGTGGAAAGAGTAAGAGCCAGAGGTGGAAGACAAAGAAACATTGTCTTCTAGACACAACCAGGCAGCTGTACTTACTAACTCACAGTGGTTACAACAGCATGCATGGAACCTGTGCCAGCCCAAGACAGACCAAATTCCATCATGGAAAGGGGAATTGAGCAAATAATTCCACCCCTAGGTGAAGAGCCACTGCCAATTGTTAGTGCTGGGAGAAAGACAGTTTTCCCTAAGAGTGCAGACCCTGCTTCTGTCAATCATCCCAGGGGAAGACCACTAACCTAAGAATATTTGGACAGCACAAATTGATCTTGAAGAGTTTAAGAAAAAAAAAAAAAGACATAAAGTTGGGTAGATAGGGAATGATGTGGAATTTCGAAGAAGTGGGGAGAATATAATAAAACATACAAAACTCTCAAATGAATTAAAGTTTTTTTAAAAAGCCAAAGCAAAGGTTACCACTAGAGATACTAGACTGTAGTTTGACAATGAATGTTTCTGTAAACACAGTATTAGAAAAGTAATTTCTAAGGTCTTCTATAATACCTAGCTCAACTATCATCATGCCTTGGTGAGAAATCCCAACCTTAGCATACCAGGAAGTTACCAGTATTCTTTCCTATTCTTTGAATGTGTTGAGTTTCTAAATCAAATACAGTACTTTCAATTGCTGGCATTTACAACACTATATTATTCTCCCTCCACAGACTATGAACACCTCAAGGACAGGAACATGTTTTTATATCTTTGCAGTTAACTACAGGCCTGGGCTCTAATATGATAGATAACAGATATTACACCTCTAATTTTAAAAGATGGAAAAGAAGGAAGAAGGCCTAGGGAGGTCACTCCTGCCATGGAAGCCCTTGCATGCTATTCTTGTTCACCAGGTTAAATATTGAAGAGCTGGAAGGACCTGTGGAAAGCCACAGTGCCCGTGAGCCCAGGGGTCACCAATTTAAGGAAGAACTGTGAGTTCCTCTTTTAGATGTTACAGTGAGGGTTCAATTATACACAGGTGTTTGCAGCCTTTGTTTAAGATCCCTCTCCATATCCAAGCACAATGCACATATATATGTATATACACATACGACCCTAAAGTTTGAAATTATTTTATTGAGTAATTTTATTTCAAAAATAGTAGGGAAACACACACTATAATCTCCATTGCAGGTAGAATGACTTCAGACCCAAGGGTGGATTACATACCCAGATTATAGAGCCACTACCTACAGGTGTCAAGAAACCCTACCAGCTGGCCAGCTGTCTAAGAAAACGAGTCTTCAGGAGAGCCTGGGGAACCAAGGGCATTAAGTAGCTGACCAGGTGTCTGACAAGCTGCTCAGTGAAGACATAGGGACCAAAGAATGAGCCACATGACAGCAGCATGTTCCAGAATTTGCTTCATTGTCTGCTTGCCTGGCCAGCCTTCTCTCTCAGTTGGTAATGCTGCTAATTCAGTGTCTCCAAACTTAAAACTTAGCCAGGCAGTGGTGACAGACACCTTTAATCCCAGCACTGAGGAGGTAGATGCAGGTGAGCCTCGCAGTTTGAGGCCAGCTTTGTCTATAGAGTGAGGTCCAGGACAGAGAAGGCTATACAGAAAAACCTTGTCTCAACAAACAAAACAAAAAACCCCCAAAACTTAAAAATCATTATTATCCTCTTTCAAGGTAACTCTTTGTCCCCAGGCTGTACTCTCTAGAGAGAATCTAAAGACTAGGCTGAAGTCCAAAGTTCCCAGTACTGGCAGAGTCCCCACCTTCAGTTTGTAGGCCAGCAACCCTAGCAGATTGCTACTGGTAACCAGACCCTTCTCCACCCAACACTAGCTCCAGAAAACAACATTACCTCAGAGATAAACACGGCAATCATTGCCCGGCTCCACCCCAACTGGAAGGAAAGATGAGGAGACTGGGAGCTGTTGACTTCCTGCTATGGAAACAGACACCCACCCCACCAGACTTTAGCCACTAATGGATTTCTAAACTGCAGTTGTAGACAGTGACAGCAACTGTGGACAACTGAGCTGGCCAAGTATATCACTATTGTGAAGTATTTTTTAAGGCCCCTTGAACCTAATTGGCAATACAGTACATTCTGGGCAAATGAGCCAGGACGAGATGAACAGACAGAGACCAAGCACCTGTGAAGGCAGGCAGAGTCAGCACTTGCTCCAGCCTTGTTTCCCAGGAGAGAGATGCCAGGAGTTCTCCAGGAGAAAGAGCCGTGCAGCCTGTGATCAGATCATTAGGCAGTAACTGTTATACTGGTCTCCACTGGTCAGTCTTGGGGGCTCCTGTTCATTTGGGAAGGCTTGTCAAATCCCATGTATACATGCATGCACACAGGGATGCACACGGGGCTCTTAGCACACTCCTCCTCACTCAGATTTCTTGACAGATTGATGATCTACTCTCAGAAAACACATCCTCTCTCTGTCTCATTGTGAAGAAATGAAACAGCCTAAGCAGAAACCAGCATCCTAAAGCAGAGATGTGTAGCAGTAGTTAGCAACAGACAAGACGGACTTGTGTTAAAGAAATACAAGTTCAATTTGACCGGGCTCACAGCCTATGCCACCAAACTTAAAATCCCTTGGAAGTAAAGAGAAATTTCACAAAAATCTCCATCTTTTACACATATCCTTATACTTTTTCTTTTCGAGGATCTTCATGAACAAAACTTTCTGGGTAACTGTCATGACAAGCTGTGACATTAATGGGAGTCCTTGTTCAAGTACGTTGTTTTAAGCGTTTTTGTTGCTCAGTTTTATTGGAGCTGTTAATAGTGAAACAGTTTTAATTTCAGAGCCATGTCATCTTTAAGTGTTCAGGGAAGACACTGATACAGTGTTAAGTGCTCGGATTGAGAGTCTGAAAGATGCTTCAATCTCTGGTCTGCCATTCAACAGGAAGTCATAGCACCTACTTCCCACAAACAACATGAAGCTGAAATGAAATCACGCATGCAAATCTCTGAACCCAGGGCTTGGCACATGCAAGCATTCAAGGCATGTCAGCTGCTATTCTTCCTCCCTCCTTCCTAGTGGCAGTGGTAGCAGCAGCAGGGGTGGTTGTGGTAACAGCTGTAAATAGTGTCAGGGCGTGTTGCAAGAGTGGAGACAAATAGCAATGTAAGAATAAAGAACAATGGTAGAGTTACACAGGGTTTGCAGTTAGGTAAGAATGGAATAAAAAACTAGCACTGCCACTGTGTGTCTGTGTGTGTGTATGTGTGGGCATGTGCGTGTGTGCATGCGTGCGTGCACGCGCGCACATGTGTAATAGCACCTCTGAAAGCAAGATAGCTAAAAGATGCCCCTTCCTCAGAACTGAAAACAATGCCAAAGGGCACATGGCTAGGCAAGAAGCATAGCTGAGTAGGTAAAAGACTGGCGGCAGGGGGGCAGGGGTGTTCAGGGAACTCACTGCATGAATCAGGGTCACACTCACTGTCATCATCAATCTCAAGAACTCAGAAGACTTGAGGCTCAGAAAAGATATGGATATCCACTATTACCAAAGGGTCTCACAGCCTGGAACTGCATGTGCCTCCCTGTAAGAGGATTATTAGCCCATACCGCTGAAGGTGTCATCTCTCTGTTAAGAGTCTCCTGGCTTTTTTCTTCCTGCTGATTCTCACAAGCTGACATCAAAATTTTCCAAGGGTATGATGTACCTCCAGTTACAACTGGCAATAACTGGACTGAGATGTTTGCATGGTTCACATACTGACCCCAAGCGAGAATGGCTGCTGTAGAGAGCATGTGCCATACACACTGGACAATAGTTGCTCACTGCCCTGATACTAACATCAATCCATAGCCTATAAAGAGCATGGGACCTAACTCAGTTTAAATTTAAGAATACATTTTCCCCCTACAGGAAGAGTCAGGCTGAATCTAAAATGATGGGCTTTCAATGGAGGGAGTTATGGCAGGTAATCTCTGCACCTTCTTTGCATGTAAATCAGGGTTATAATATAGGACTTCCTTAGGCTATGTCAGGCGATGCTGATGGTGGATCTCTCCACCTCCTCACATAGGTTTCTCAGTACAACACAAGCTCATGCAAAGTCAGATGCAGAAATGACTGTCTGGGGCTGTCTTCAATGGTGCAGCAATTGAGCCAATGTTGCCAATGGAAAGATTCAGTACCAACCCACCCTAAAAGATCAGTTGATTCTACCCTTACATAATTGGTTAACTAGCTACATATATGACCCAGGCAATTCCAAGGGGCTGACAGGGCAATGCTCTGTGTACTCAGGATGAGAGATATGGAAACAGGGTTTGGTAACCTCAAAGCATAACTTCTGTCAAGCTTGCTTCATCACAACTTGACACAAACTGAATAAGACAGTTATTTATATTAAGTCTGAAGTTCGGTTACAGCGACACAGCAAGAGCTCAGTAAAGGTTTGCTGCAATGACAATATACAGAGTCACTACTATTGTTATATTAACAAGACATTTACCCCTTCCGAAGTTATAGGCATGGTGGTGTACACTAGTAATTCCTAGCTACTCAGAAGGCTGAGGCAAAAGAACCACAAGTTCAAGGCCAGCCTCAGCTACAAACAAAAAAAAATCTAAAAAAACAAACAAAAACCAAACCAAAATAAAATAAAAAGCTGGGGAAACAGCTCAGTGGTAGAGTCCCTGTTCCATACATGTAAGGTTCTATGTTCAATCCCAGTTTTGCACCCCTCCCACACACAAAAGAGTTCATCAGTGAGTGATGGTCTGCACTCATTAAAGCATTTGAAATGATCCTCCTTCAAGGATGACTCTTTAAAAAGGTATTTGGAAGAGTCGGCGCCCTGTCCATGAATGATGACGATCCTGTACAGACTGCTGAGCCCCATCACGAGGCCTCCCCTACAAGTTTTTAAGAAATGCATTCTGCCCTGCTTCTGTTTCAGAGATCAGGCTAGAAATCTCTAAGGTCTTGGCCTAAGGGTTCTATTTTTACATCTTCTACTGTCAGCTCCTAGCTCAAGGCAAATCCTTACTGAGAAATGGAATAGAGCGAAGATAAGGGGATGGAAGAAGTAAAAAGAAAAAGGCATAAGTAAGGTAGGGTAGAGATGTCAGTGAGATAATACATTACCAGTAACCAGTTATTATGAATGACTCTCTACTCTGAGATCTCTATCCAGAGATGCCCACATTCACCCAAAATGTAGAAATAATTTGCAGGATTTAGTTCATATGTATCCATTATATTATTTTTAAAAAATCTCTCCTGATTGATGTATATAGATAAATGGAATAAAGTAGGCCACAGGATGATAGTGAGCTGAACTGAGCTTTTAAATTGCTAGGGAAGAGAAGACCAATGTTCTCTTGGCTTTGGGGATGGCTCAGTAGATAAAGCGTTGGCTGAATAATGTAGATACAGCCGCACAGTGGGAAACTGCAAGAGATCCTGTCTCAGACAAGATGGAAGGTGAGAACCCAACACGTAAGGTTGTCCTCTGACCTCTACACATGTATGGTGGCAGGGGCCTGCCCTCATACACATGCAAATCAAAACAAAACTGAACAAAGAAAAAAACCTTAGCAGTGGTAGGAGTGAGCCCTTTTCTTACAGAATCAACTCACTATTTTGTTTGCTTGAAGAGGTGAGATCAGGACTCACTGTATGCTCTAGACTGGTCTTGAACTTGTTATATAGCCCAGGGTGGTCTTGAAGTCATATTTTCACCTCCACCTACTGATCTGGCATTACAAGTGTGTACCACCATATCCACATGATACACATTTTGAAATTTGAAATATAGACCCTGAGATACAAGGCAGCTCTGGTAGAACAGATCCGTGGAGACTTAAAGGAAGTCATGTTACATTCACATTCCCAATGAAGGTCAAAGGCCATCCCATCACACTGAGTCACTGGACAATACTTTAGCACATGATAACTTCAACACACAAGGTGACACCCATGTGATTCATCCATGGAGACTATGCTTTCTGTGGGGGTGTTGACCGGTACAGGTGATGCTCAGGGACAAGATGCTGATGCTTTGTCCTAGCAACTGGGAGGAGTCTTTTCAGGGACTGAAGTACACAGGGCTTGTAGTTAGGGTGTGCCACTGGTGATCTTTGTTTTTCTCTTTTGTTTCATTTTTCTCTTTTTTTTGGGGGGGGGTAGGTAGGTGGATGGGCTAAGTCCCAAGAAAGAATGATGAGAATTCTTATTTTCTGTACTAATAGGTTTATTACTTAAAGATGCTTTACTGACGGGTTAAATAATCTCACTTGTTCCCCTAGCTGCATATACTACATTAACAAAAACTCCAACTAAGTCATATAAACTAAAAGCAACATTACCTTAGTCTTAGAAAATACAATTTACCCAGTGTTCTTCGAAGCCACTTGAAGTTGGAAGTAAATTATATTTTGTTTTGTTTTGTTTGTGGAAACTTCTTACTCAACACTTTAAGAATGTAAGTAGTCCCTAATGGAGACTTCTGAAAGAAAGTTACACTGTGAAATTCAGAGAAAGGAGAAGGGATGGACTAGGTGGGGGAGACAGAACAAAAAAAAGGGGGAGGCAGGGATGGACAGAGCATGCATCAAAGCACGCATCCTGGCAGAGGCCGGCATCCCTGGCCATGAACTTCATTCCAGAGAAAAATAGGGAACTGCTCTAGCATCTCCAGGACTGACTCTCAGTCAGCAGAGCTTTCCTACCCTAGCGACGAGGAGGTGTGAAGTCAATCAGCCATGGTTGTTCTTCTAAATCCACCAAATACCCCCAGCTCTAAAAGCTTCACTTCCTCTGGAGAAGGATGTCCCAGGCCAGGCCATCAGCTCGCCACAAACAACTCTCCAAATGGAAGAAGCCTGTGCCTACTACCAGGACCACATTGATTTTCCCATCCAGGCTGCATCTCCAGTCTGCAGCCTGCCTCAGCTGCATCTTGTTTATTTCTTTAACCACTGTCTCTGTGGATCTCACTTAAGATTTAGGAAATCTCTAGAGAGAAGCTGTGTTAGTTTAGTTGAGGTTACAAAATGAGGATGAAATTCCCAATAGAGTCAAATATTGTAAGTTTGGCCAAACTTCTTTTTGATTGTTTTCCTTCTCTTTATATGAATCCCCCACTGCTGCCCAAACAACACAGAAGAGAGCTGTTAGACTAAAGTTGGTGGTTTCCCCTGTGACCAAATCCACACATCAAAGGTCTCCTGCACCAAGACATACACGGGCCAGCCCTCCATCATCCCAGCAGGGTACTGGCTTCTCCCAAATACCATCCTGCTTGCCATGTCTCTGGATACTTCATATATAAGGAAAAGAATATATATGAAAATGTATGCAAGGCTGCAGACAAATGAGGATATAGCCATTCTTGCACAAAAACCATCGTTATTAGAACTAAGGACTATGAAATTAATATTCACCTTCTAAGTCTCACAAGTAATTTCTGCTAGTATGCTGCAAATTAGACTCTTTATTATTAGATCAGGTTCTCTAAAAGGCACTTTAAAACAAAATGAAATAATAACATACTGCCTTTTAGATGGAACAAAAGACACAGCTATTTGGTTAGTATTGAAATATATTCCTATCTCTTTCTTTGCTATTAGAAAAAAAAACACAAACCCATAAAACCCCAGTGATCTTGTCAACAGCCTAGAATTCTAGATAACAAAAGACAAACATTGAAGCAAGTCTATTTTTGGAAAGACTGATGATGCTATCTATTGTTTGCATCTGATTGGTTGTTTCAGTCAAGTGAGCAAGAAGAGGAAGTTATTTAAACTATTATTTATAGATGACAAGGCTGATTAATTGTTCCAGCCAACTCCCAGGCTGCCTCTTTACACACACTTTATCCTTCTGCTTAATTGACATTTAAGGGGTGGGTAAAGTGGACAGCTCCTGGTCTTGTCTTCCCTCTGAAATGATTAGCTATTTTATTAACAGGGGTGTAGTAAAGGACTTGGCATTGACTTGGCATTGATGAGATTATATTTTACCCACTTCTTTAACAATTAGCCTTTTAAATCTAATGCTTTTATTGTTATTATTATTATTATTATTAGTTATTAAATACTAGAGCTGCCGAGATGTAGGAGGTCAGGAAATAGAAAAGGCCATTCTGGAAAGTCAATGTTAAGGGAAACAAGAATGAGAATGTGAATACCACTTTCCTAAAAGCACACTTCACACACCTGGTTAAGAAGATGGACACGCTAACTGTATTTAGCAGTTCACTTAAACACATGCAGCATGAACAGGGACTCCTAATATTTGCTTTAGAAAATTATAGAATATTAGGAATTGGCCAGCTCAGCCCAGGCTCTGCCTTTGTATCAATCCTTGATAAGGGTCTTATGGTTCAGGGCATTTCGTTGCATATCTGCTAACAGTGGTTTCCAAATTATTGCCGGAAACAAAGTGGCCTACAGGCTCTTCAACCTTCCAGTAGTTGTTTATTGACTTCCTAGAATCCACCCTGTGGTCCTTGGCCCAGCTACTGGGCTTGTTCTTTTAATTTCTTTCCCTCTTTCTTGACAGTGAGTAGGTCAGTACAACACATGAAGGTACCTTCAACTGCAGCCCCACACACTAACACCAGACTAACCTTTTGGCCCTGGTCTAAGACTCAACACTGCTCTATCTCCAGGCTCTTGCTACAGTCTATACTAGTGAGTCTCAACCTTCCTCATGTTGTGGTGACCTCCCCACCCCCACAACAATAAGATTATTTTTGTTGTTACTTCATAACTGTAATTTTGTTATTGTTATGAATTGTAAGGTAAATAAATATTTGTGTTTTCTGGTGGTTTTAGGTGACACCTGCAAAAGAGTCTTTTGACCTACCCCCATAAAAGTCATGACCCACACAGGTTGAGAACTGCTGCTCTACACAAAACATGCATGCATTCAAAACCACTTATCAAGGACTTACTATTCAACCAAGCGTGATTCTCTGCTGGGTGTGTAGTCATGAACAAATTCACTTGAACATTTTTAAAGTTTAGAAACAAGGATGATCATCTGCCAGAAAAACCCACAGCTGCCCAAACAGCAAATATAGGCTTAGAACAGGAAGAGCTGGGTGGCATTTACCTGTGCCAACCTAGCCAAGAACATGAAGATAAAACATGCAACTCACTCCAAGAACACAATGAAAGAGCGAAGGATGCGGCAGCCAAGAAGTCAACTCAGGCAATGCAACACATGCCACCTCGCTTTGGGGATTACACTAGCTGGCACAGTGCTTCTGAAATCAATTGTTTCCCCTTAATGCTGACCCAGCAATGAGATTAGCACTGAATTTTTAGAGTGGACCTAAGGCATGCACAAACAGAATGTTTAAAGGGATGCTGGAACAGAACCATGGTGATAGGAACACAAATGCATGTTAACAAACTTAAGTCTCCACTTTAATAATTCCATGGAAGTATGACAGAGATGGGAGAGGGGCCCTGTTAGGACCCTGAAGGACAACTGTCTATCTCTTCTTCTGGTTACTCTGGTGCTTGTGCTGCTTTGGTCAAAATGCTCCAGTCCATCTGGCTTGCTGCCTAATCACCACACTATTAACCCCACTCTTCCCTCTGAACCACAAGACCCGTGCAATGTTCCTTGTCTAGAAATGACAAAGGCAGAGCTAGCTGATCCTAACACACTCTAGTGGTTCTCAACCTGTGGGGTCATTACCCCTTTCCAGGTTAACCAACCATTTCACAGGGGCTGCATATCAGCTATCCTGCACATCAGATATTTACACTGTTGTGCTGGCTAGTCTTATATCAACTTGATACACAAACTAGAGCTATCTGAAAGGAAGCAACTTCAGTTGAGGAAATGCCTCCATAAGATCTGGCTATCATGTATTTTCTTAATTACTGATTGACTGGGGAGGACCCAGCCCATTGTGGGTGGTGCCATCCTTGGGCTGATGGTTCTCGGTTCTGTAAGAAAACAGGCTGAGCAAGTCATGGAGAACAAGGCAGTAAGCAGCACCCCTCCATGACCTCTGCATCAGCTCCTGCCCTGTTTGAGTTTCTATCCTGACTTTCTTTAGAGATGAACAGCAATATGAAAGTTTAAGCCAAACAAACCCTTTCCTACCCAACTTGCTTTTTGGTCATGGTGTTTCATCGCAGCAATAGAAACTCTAACTAAAACAGTTATGATTCATAACAGTAGCAAAATTACAGTTTGATGTAGCAATGAAAGTAATTTTATGTTTGGAGGCCACCACAACATGAGGAGCTGTATTAAGAAGGTTGAGATCCACTGCTCTAGACTCCTTCCTGGTCTACTTCAGGTCTATTATCATCTGGGGTTGTGGTGTTATTATTAGAACAGAGTTTTTATACAATTAGGCCATTTGATTTGATTTCTTATTTATTACAGATTAAGTCCAACGTTATTTATGTCATGTGGGTCTCTGAACACTTAATAGGGTGAGGTAGGTTGCTATTATAAAAAATAAGTCAATCAATTATAACTTTAATATCTGAAGTTCAGAGACCCCATGCCTCCAACTTCTCTCTTATTGCTCACTGGTGCCAAAGGCAAGGATGGGAAGAAATAAGATGTATCTGCTTAAGGAGTAGAAAGGCACCTCTTCTGATAACCCAAAGCCATGTTAAAACTCTGGCTAAGTTTTCAGACCACTCTAAAAGAGTAAATGCAGGCTTGCTCGCTTCCTATCCAACACCAAGGCAAAGGTAAGCCCCTTTAGAGTGCAGTTTTCTAAGCTGGCCTTCTGCAAGGTGTAGCAACAGTCTCAATTGTATATGGAGCCTTCTCGTGGCAGCCCCTGCTCTTGGTCAAATCTTGCATTGGCTCCTGACCACTATGTTCAAAGTTACCATGACTTTAGCTGAAAGCTTTAGGATTTTGGAAAGTCGCCTCTATTGACAGCTTACTCTTTTGGATTCCTATTTATCTATGACTTCCGAGAAGATGTAATTCTCTTTTCTATTTTAACTTTTATCTTATTTCTAAGGTGTCTGGTATAAAAGTATTTAAATCTTAAGTTCTGGGAGAAACTAAAGTTAGAATATAGTCCATAAAGTTCCCCCAAATGATTTCACTGACTTTTGCCTCTTGTCTAAGACTACGGGTATAGGACTCTGAGAACTCCAGAGAGGAAACACTGGAAGTCACTATGACATGCCTACCATCTTAGAGGTGTTGTGGCACTTTTAAGAGAGAAACTAGTATTTCGAGAGCACTTGCAAAGTACCAAGTCCCTCTGTTTTGTGCTTCTACATACACTATCCTTTACTTCTGTGAACTAAGTCTACTATGTACCATAAGCTGTGTGGCTCAAGGGCTTATATCGACAAGCACTCAAGCTGGTTCACCAAGTGTCAATGTGACTCTAACAATGTCTTCTCTTTATATATAATACTGTTTCTTAGAAGTACAAAGTACAGTCTCCTGTCCTCCTGACGCTAATTTTCATGGTAAACTGGTATAGTGATTCAGAGATTGAAAAACCGAGACTACAGAAGAACCAATGATAACTTCACAGATAGGTCATGTTAACCAGAGTCCTTTGTTCCAAATGAACAATTTAATGTGCTCTAAAAGAAACATATTAAATACATCTTGTGAAGATGTGTTAAATGTTGGATTCATTAAACACTACATGGTAGGAAGTGGTGTCTAGTGAAATGAGGTATCTAAAGGCAAAATGTAGGTGTTGGCACCTATTCTGCTTGACACTAACGACAGGATCAAATGTCTTTGCAATACTGCATGGGACACTTTTTCTGCTTCTTTGAACTATTGTCTTTCAAGTACATTGACTTGCCCAAAGCTACTCTGATCATTAGGCAGATTTGAATTTTCATTATTTTCTTTTAAAATGTGATTATATCTTTATCTATATCTAAATATATGTATTTCACTGATGATTTGTATCAAACAGATTGAGACTATTGCAGTGATAGTTACTTTTATAGAGCTAGGCTGCCTATATCTGAATTGCAATGATATTTACACACAGTATGTACACATATACATATATAGCATATCAAAGAAGAACACTGGTATTTTGTTCAATACTGTCTCTGGTGCGTCCAATGAGCCTGAATTTCCCAATGGATAACACCCACTGCCCTCCCCAACCCCCAAGGACAGAAATTACTCTTAGCTGCTCAAGTATGAGTCTGTTTCAGACATCCACACCCTTGATTCCTTGGAATCCCCAAGTTAGTTATGGCACTTTTTTAACAAAAAAAAAATGAGGGGGCTGGAGAGATGGCTCAGAGGTTAAGAGCATTGCCTGCTCTTCCAAAGGTCCTGAGTTCAATTCCCAGCAACCACATGGTGGCTCACAAACCATCTGTATTGGGGTCTGGTGCCCTCTTCTGGCCTGCAGGCATACACACAGATAGAATATTGTATACATAATCAATAAATATTTTTAAAAAATGAAATGTGACTAGAGAATCAAACAACAAGCTATCCTACTAGGGAAATTCTGAACAGATTTTCTGTTATTAGTATTTATATGAGACCTTGGCATCTACAAAGTACAGTAAAGGACAAGAAAGCTGTAGAGAAAGACGATGGAAAGGCCAACACAAGCAGAAACCACAGACACATTTTTACCAGTATTCCTGTGGCCTAGAAAAGTTAACACGCCCTTTCCAAAGTTTTTATTTACTTACTTTTAAATGCCAACATAGCAATTGGGGAAAAGGGAAACAGAAATGGATAGATAGTCCTACTGCTGAAATGAATCAAGAAGTTGAGGTATAGCTCAGTGGTACAGAACTTGCTTGAGCCTACATACTCAGTGCCAGTTTGGGCAACATGACTGTCTCAAAAACAAGACAACAACAACAACAAGAGAAGGAACCAGCACTGCGGCCTCTGAATTCCACTGGATTTGAATCATGCTGGTCTTTGTTAGAGCTTGGTAGAGATAGTGCTCTCACTTAGGATCCCCTTTAGAACAGCAAATTATGAGGGAGATGCTGGGAATTACGGTTTTGCTGGCCAGGATAGTAACAGTCCTATTTGGAAAGGCTTCAGTGTTCTTGGTAGAAAACAACGTAAACAAAGTCAACTGGGTCACAATAAACTAAGTTCTAACCAAGAAAGTCTCGCCTAGAGAGAGTCATCTTAATCCGGAGGAGCATCAAGAGCCATTAGCAAGGCTTCTGGGAACTGCACGATGAAGATCAGGACTTGGCAAGTGAGTGACTTCTGTTTAAGCTCCACATGGCTCCAGGCTGCAATCACCTAAACTCACCGGGCTCCAGCAGCATCTGCTCCTAGAGACTCCCTCACGGGAATGCTCTTCCTGAGGCTAGCCCTTACTTTTCCTCTGGATCTCTTCTCTAACTCCTCAAATCTGTGTCACAGGTCCTTCATACCCTTTTGCAGGATCCTCTTGGGGCCCTTGTGACATTGCACCCCACCCCCACTGGAATGCTGGCTTTTAGGTAGTGACTCATCTGTCTTCTCCCTCCTTTTATTTTTCTTGCCTCAAAGGCCCCGACACCTGGCAGGTGCTTAGCAATATCTGCTGATGAAATGAACAAAGCAAAAGGAGGAAGCAAAGGAGGGAGGCAAAAGGAGGCAAGAGGAGGAAACTGCTTTTGAAGGAGCAGGGCAGAGTGTCCAGGACAGGGTCATGTGTTTTAGTGACGTCATCTGTTTCTACATAGAGGTTACACACAACACAACCTTATTTCCCTTCTTGATTACGCATCTCTGGCTTTCCTTGAACAAAGGATGAGTAGATTCTGAGGAGGGTGAAGACAGAAGTAACACCTTGTGCTGGCAGGCCACTTTACAGCTTTTACGGAGAAGCCATGTGTCTCATGTGTCAATTCTGGAAGGCAGAGAAAGTAATTTATATGTCCTCCCCCAACCCCTCCCCACCAGCAGTCACTGTGCGGCCCTGGCTGGCCTGCAATTCTGCTGTGGAACCAGGCTGGCCTTGAACTCACAGAGAACTGCCCACACCTCCAAAGTGCTGGGATTAAAGGTGTGCACCACCGCATTTGGCTACAATTCTCATTCTACACACGAGAAAACTGAGGCTCAATACCTCAGGGCTTTGTCAAGGTTACATGTGCACTACAAGTGGCTGAGCCAGAGCCCTTGAAGAAGCCTCCAGCCTGTGAGGGCTGAGTGTGGGCCCCCATAGCATAGTCTAAAAACTCATCACCTTGCCGACCACCATGGGGCAGGGGCTCAAGAGATTAGAAGTACTAGGCTCTATCTCAAACAAATGAAACTCTAATCAAAGTGTAATTTTATAAAGTGCCCAATTCACTCTCCATAGAGAACATAAACAGAACTATTGCTTAAGAGCAATTTTCTCCAAACAAAGCAAACTTAAGTGAAAACAAGAACAAAAGCCTGAGTCCCATTAACAAAGAACCACAATGTACAGCTACATTGGTTTCTCTACCTGCTTTAATGTGTATCTCCTGCCACAGCACACCAGTCTCACTGGAAATATGTCTTTGAATTTTGTCATTTTGCAAATGGAAATGATCATTTAGACAATCGCTTTTTCCCCTTTTTATATGGCATTGAGGAACAATTGATGCAAAGTAAACTGTGCATTTTCAGAACACATAATTTTAATGACTTTTGACATATGTTTACATCCAGGAAACCACAATCAGGATAATGAACATATTCAGCATCCCCGAATTTTCCCCTTGCTCTTTGTCATCTGTCCCTCCCACAACTACACTACTTCCATCCCCAAGCAACCATGGGTCTGCTTTCTGTCATCATGGCTTGGTTTGTATTCTCTAGAACTTTATACAAATGGAATCATTAACATTTTTTTGGTCTAGGTTCTTTCAGTCAGCATAATTATTTTAAGATTCCCTCACTTGGCTGTATGTATCAATAATACATTCATTTTTTCAGAATGGCACAGTCCATTGTTTGACTATTCTGCAATATGGTTAGCCATTCCCTACTAATGGTTACTTGGGTGGTTTCTTGATTTTGGCTATTATAAATAAGTCTGTCATGAGCACTTATCTAGAGTCAATTTCTATGAACATATACTACCATTTCTCTTGACTAAATTAATAGGAGAACAGCTATATGGCAGGCATACAATTAGCTCTGTAAGAGCTTCAAGCTTGTCTGTCTGTCTATCTATCTATCTATCTATCTATCTATCTATCTATCATCTATCTTTGTTCTCCAAACATAGGAACAATTCTAAGTAAATGTTATAATTTTATATTCTAATTCTATATCCTTGCCAATACTTGTTTAGGTCAGTCTTTGTAATTTTAGCAATTCCAGTAGATATGTAGTTTTAATTTGCATTTCCTTGATGATCATGGTATCATTAAAATCTTTTGCTTTAATTTTATTAACGTATTTGTCATCTAACTCATATGTTGTAAAGGTTCTTTATATTATCCGGACAAAATTTGATGGATAGGTAGAAAGGTAGACAGACAGGCAGAGGTGGATGAATAGGTAGGTAGATAGATTGATAGATAATAGATGATAGATAGACAGTGTCAGACAGTTCATGTTCTTTGTAATCTTCTTCTCCCAGTCTCTTTGCTGTTTTATTTTCCTAACAGTGCCTTTGAATGACAAACAACTTTCTTTTGATAAGACAACTTCCTGATCTTTCTTTCATACTTCATATTCTTTTGTATATCATGTTTCACAAGTCTTCACTAAATTTATAAAGATTATTTTCCTTCTCATTTTCCATAGACATCTATTGTGGCCAAAATGTTTGAGTCTCCCCAAATTCTTACTGAGATCCTAGTCTATATAGTGATGGTATTCCAAAGGGGGGGCCATTAGGAGGACTTTGTTCTCATGGGACTGGGGCCACAAAGAACTAGCTAGTTCCGTCTGTCATGTGAGGTCACACTGCAAAGAAGTTCATCTACAGAGGAAGCAGACCCTTGCTAGATACCCAATCTGCTAGTCTTTAATCATGGACTTTTTACCCTTCTAGAGATGTGAAAAACAAATTCCTATTGTTTATAAGCTGAGCAGTTGAAAGTGGTTTATTATAGCAGGGTGAATAGACAATGTTCTTTAATTTTAGCTCTCGTGTTTTAGGACTATAATCCATTCTGGGTTTGAGTTGTATATGGTAAAGATAAAGGGATGAGGCTGAGCTTTTTGGTTATGACTATTTAGTGGTTCCAGCATTGTTTGTGGAAATGATTATTCTTTTTCTGCTGAGTTACCTTGGTGTGCACGCGCGCGCGCGTGCGCGCGCACACACACACACACACACACACACACACACACACACACACACACAGAGTCCACAGATAGTCTGTATACCTCTGGATTCATTAATCAGTTTCATTTATGCATTTTCACTCTTTTTTTTTTGCCAAGTTTTGTGCAACTGTAAACTTTGTAAAAGTCCCGACATTGGGTAGTGCAGCTCTTCCTTCAGCTATGCTCTTCTTTTAAAGCTGGCACCTGGGTCCTCGGCATTTGTATACTTACACTTTAGAATCGGTGTCAAGGCCCCCTGTCTACTGAGATGCCTGGTTTCTAGAGGTTTTAGATCAAGGATTAATTTGAGAAAAGATGATGTCCTGAAATATTGAGCTTTCTGGCTCAATCTTTTTATTTATTTATGTTTCCTATTTCTTCATTACAATTTCTGTGTACAGGTTTTCTGTATCTTTTGTAAATTTATCCCCAATATATACCTTCAATTTTTTTTATGTTACTTAGGTCATATTTAACAAACATCCTACTTTTTCCAGAGGAAGGGTGCAATTTGTCCTTTGGGTCTATCTATCTACAATCTTCCACTTTTGTATTTAAAAGCATCTCTTGACCATCAGCCCAGACCAATAGCTTCCTTCGTGTTCTCATTGCCAGTGACACTTAGCATTGTTTTATCTAACTACAGCACAGCTCAACACCTTAGAGCATGTGCTGCTTCATGTCTTACCTGGCCAACTGCCAACTAAAGTGGAATTCCCTTGAGAGTAAAAACTGTAGTTTATACTTACTTGTAAATCCACAGTGCTTGGGGTATTGAGAGACAGATAAGTGCTTTTTAAAGTAAGTTAAGCCAACCAAACTGTGTCCAAAATTCTCTTCTATGTTTAACACTGACTTATAATTAAGCAAATGAAGAAAACATATTAAGTAACTATTTGTGTGTCTAACTACAGCATGGAATAAAGCGTTTAAGAGAACCATCTGTATAACTTTGCTTTCTGGTCCCAGGGCACTTCATGGATGAAATCACTGAAGAGACAATCCCCTGGGTATCTGCATGAAAAAACCCAAAGGGCCCCAGGGCCTGTGGTCAGAGATGTTCTAGGATGGCTTCTGTCTACTTTCCATTTCAATTTCTGGCTTGTGTAACTCTAACAAACACCTGTTAGCATCCAATTGAATCTGTTTACAAGCTACAGGCATCTGTTTACAAGATGCAGGCCTAATTTCACCCTTGGGCATCCAAGAATTATTTCCAGTGACTTTAGGTCCATTATTTGATTTTGGCCTTATTCACTTTTTGGTATAATTTTAGCATAAATTAAATACGTTTATAAGACCTGCCCCACAGTATAAGAAGTAATAAAACACAAGGTGGGGGACTTCAGTGTGGGTCATTCAGCGCCATGCATTTCAGTTTTAACAGTTCAGAGATTAAAACACCCAACTCAAATATAAGATATTTAGGGTTTAGTTTGTTTTCAATTTCTATTATTATATTACATCAGCCTCAACTTTTCCTCACTTTCTCCATGAGAATGATTTTAGGCCACATTAAAAGCCATAGACACAGACACTGGATAAGCTAACAACTGACACTGAGAGGCAGCACTAGCACTGAAGGACACCGTCTAACACAAAATCGCTATAGGAAATGCTGGGAGCAGTGGACCTAGGATTCTCTCGAAAATGAAAACAGAAGTTATTGGTAATAGATCAACAAAACAGGGAAAATACAAAGCTGCCGCTGTAGGAGTTTTAAATGTAGTTCAAAATTGGCCATGTTGCATTATCAAGCCTGATGCTTTTATAGCTTCACCACCATGAAAAATTGGTGATGGGCTTTATTACCAGTATCAAAGAACTCTAATGTTCAACCCCAGAGAAGTCAGATGTACTGCCTGAGTCAGACAGAAAATAGTCTATACTTTCGCATTTCAAGTGGTTACAAGACTTATTTACAAATAGTTCCAAAGGTTCTGTAACAGAAGAATAGCAATGACTACTTTGTGGGTGTGAGTGCTTCAGTTCTGTGGGCACACACCAGAGGCCACTGCCAAGACAGTCTGTGAGAGTTCAGACAGACAGAGAAAGGTGGGCTGGCACATTTTATACTAAATGATTACAGTACAAAGGATCAGATGAATGGCTGCTGGGCCTGCTGTTTTCAAAGCACTGTTGTGGGGAACTGCTCAGCAGCCACACAGTTCCTCTACTCCTGTCAGGGCCCAATGTGAGACAGCACACCGCGACAGAGGAAAATCCCACATCCTGACTAGGACTGAAAAAGACAGACAAGGGATCTGGGGTCCTTTAAGAATGTGTTTCCAATGACCCAATTTCTTCTCACTGGCTGTCAAGTCTTAAAAGTTGGCCACCTCCCAATAATGCCAAGCTGGAAATCAATCCTTTAACACACGGTCTTTGGGGGACATCTCAGGTCTCAATTGTGCAATCCACTCACGAAGTGAGAGCTTTACAGGTAGAAGGGTTCACTCACTGTTCACATGGGCCAGGAACTGTGCAAGACATGGTTCTTGCCTTCAAGATGCTCTGCCTAGTAGCCGTTCTCCAAAGGCGGAAAGAGTCACTGTCCCTCCTACCCTCACAGTCAGTCTGAGCTGCAGAGATAAGAGGATGGGAACTCCAGCTGACAGAAAAGAGCCAACAACCAAGGCTCAAAGAGACAGCAGCCAATGACGCGTCTGTCAGAATCTATTCCCTCATTATTAACACGGAGTTCTTTGTGACTCCTGTGGCCAGTGTGTGATAGGCTGCCGCCCTTTCCCAGGACTGCTTCCATTCTTCATGCTGCTTCTCTTCTTCCTTGTTTCTTCTTTAGAATGTACTCCTCATCTTCCCTTTGTTTCCTGTGGATGTGACAGCTGTAAACTCTAAAATTTCCACATAAAGATAAAAATTCTTACTATATATTTATAGACTTGCCTCACAGTAACACAGTGGGGGAGACAGGGACTAAGAAACAAGTGAGTGTAAGACTGACGGCAGGGGCAGGTGTTTGCTGCTTTGCCTGGCACACTCGGTCCCCATGTTCAGTTCCCAACACCACATAAAATGACCACAGAACAAAGAAGAGCTGTGAGGAGCACCTAAGATTCATTATAGTGTCCAACCTTAATAGCTTCTGAGCATGTTCACTGAAAGTTAAGCTAAAATATATACATTAGAAAAAACTTACAACATCAGTACTCTACCCAGAAACCATGGTAGTAAGCTAAGGTTACACATGACAGAAATACATGAACTGGCATGCATGAGTCACTGTCATTTCAAACAAGGAGTCACGTGTTCAAGTCTCATTCTTCTTTATCCCTGTCCTCACTAGGTCCTACCTTGATACTTTATCAGTTGGGCTTTCCAAAGGTTTCAAAGGAGAAAATTAGTGATATTGCTCTTAAGACAAGTCTCTGAATTAGCTACTTTAAACATCTGTGTTTAAAAATAACACTTACAAAAGAATTGTCTGAAGGGCAAAAAAAAAAAGCTTCAAATTGTTTGTCAAATGCAAGAAACATGGCAATTCAGGTAACCGGCTTAACTTTCTAGGTAGCTTGTCTCACTCTCGGTCGGTGCTAGCTGACCTCATGCAGGAGGATTACTCACACACTGACAGGAATGCAGACTGCAGAAGCGGAGAAAGGCTGAAATCTGAGAACTAATATATTTTCAAAATGACAAAGTTTAGTATCACAGGAACCCAAGCCAGCTCCAAAACCAAGCCCAGTGATGTTTCTGGCAGACGTGCAATCTGGATCATCCGCGAAGCTATTTAAAGTTGCTTGATATGTTACCACGACAGATTTCAAAGATCAAAACACAGGTGTGCACAAGTGTTGCCCAATCCTGTGGTAGGAGAGAACAGGCGCTCATTCCACCTAGAAACAGACCCAAACACAAACACCCACCTGAGTTCAGGTGTATGGCTCTGTCTGCAGGCAGAAGAATTTATCTCCGGAGTGTTCTGATAGAAATATGCTCCGCTAAGACAGAGTTTTAATAAACTTACATTTCTCTGAATGGGGTGTATCTCTTTAGCTGACAAGTAGTATGTACACCTGCCTTTATATTATTTTTAACCTCTTCAAACACCCATAAGATTATGGCTGTTCTTAATTTAAATAACATTAACTGTTCTTTTTGGCCTCAATAAACATAGCAGAGTAGCCTACAACTCTAAGGGCAGTGGAGGTGCAAATCTGTTCCAGTTCATTGTGAACCAAGAAAGAAACTCATTGAGAGAGATAAAGCTGTATGAAGACAAGGGTCTTAACTAAAACTCATTAAATAGAGTGTGCACTATACCAATGATCCATTTCATGTTAAATAGTTCCCGTATGTAAGACATTACACACTGCTTCACAACAGCAAAACCAAACAAGAGAAGGGAGCCCTGGTTTCTGAGGCCATAATGGCCACAGCTCTGGTTTGGTTTGAAGAGTGTGGTCTCCTGGGATATCTAACTTGATAAGAGTGCTCCTGGTTCATCTGAGGAAGTGTGTGCTTAGCACCTATGCTCAAATGCACACTTAGCTTGCTCAACAGATGAGGAATGATCATTGTGTGAATGTGAGCAGCAAGAAAAGAGCCATGAATGTAGCTGTGAGCAAATAACTACACTGTAGTTCTCTAATGGGAAATCATCTAAGAGAAACACATCCTTTCTTAAAACAAACAAAAACCCCATGGAGCGGAGAAGCAGGGACAGAGATGTAAACAGGGAAGCATTTGTGCACTGCCAGCATTTGGTCAGCAGATGTTGGTGTCTGCCCTCGGCTCTCACAGATGAGCCAAAGCTCTTCATTTCTGTACAGCAGCTTCTATCCCAAAGTAACATGAGATGCTGCTTGGCTGCCCTGACAGTACATGCGTGCGAAGAGCTGCGTGGAACGAGTTATAACGGGGCAAACACCTGTCAAGCCTGTTTGGCTGCTGTCTGCTGAATTGGTGGCTGACTCCATAATGTGGATGCTGAGCTGTATGAATACTCTAGCATCTATAAAGCACCTGGGGCAGCATCACTGGCCCAATTACACAGCTACGGTATCCTTACTTCTTTATTATGTGATCTTCACTTATAGAAGGGGAAAACATATTTTGTGAATTTTTCTAATTTATATGGAGTTTAAATTTACTAGGTATCTGACATATTTAAAATAAGAAGGAATGAAAGGACAGAGGGAGGGAAGGAGGGAGTACCATTTTCTTTTGTAGTCAAAAGAACCAGGAGATAGTTCCTCCTTGTTACTGGAAGCCTTTATAATCCTACAACAGAAGGATAGCTGGTACAGATTTCAGTCTCCTAGCATACAAAGCAAGGGGAAGGTAAATGCATCCCAGCCTTTTCTAGCATTAGCAAATTCAGCACATGGAAAGCTCTGTGAGACCAATCAAGTGACAGCAGTGATACTTGAAGAAAAACACGAGGACAAAAAGTAAGTGGATGTAGTGATAGATTGAAATATAATTCCAATGTATTACTCACAGCAGAGTCAACGTTCATCTTTAAAGTAATGGTCCACAGATGTTAAACGTTATTTAGTTTACAGACAACAGTTGGGATACATATGACTTTTCAAAGTCTTTGCAATAACTCCATAGCAGATTTCAGACTCCATCTCTAGGCCTTTGTACAAAGGCTGGAAATGCAGAATTCCATGGACATACTTCGAACCCTCTGCTGCTAACCTGCCACTACCACTTACCAGGAGAACCAGCTCTGGAAACAGCAAGACTTCTGTTCTATAATCCCCTCCATGGGGACATCCTAAGGACATTCCAGCACAGTAGTGCTGTGAAGCTCAGACTCTGGCACACATTTAATAGAAATCCCAAGAGTCCCTGAAGAGCAATCCCACTCCATGGAACAGAGCCACCCAACTTTTCTTGGTGTTTTGGAAATATTTCCACAGAGACCCTATAGTATTCTCTCATAGAAGGAGAACGTGTGTGCCCAAGCAGGAGTCCATCAACTATGACACATGCCTATACAATCTGAGAGGAGGGAGGGACATAGAGACTTTCCTAGGTAGCAAGCTTCTTAAACCAAAAATAACCCATACTTGGCTTTTCTAAGAAACCTGTAACTGTTGGTAGGGGTGCATGGGTGTGTGCGTGTCTATAGGAATGTGTGCGCATCTGTGTGGAGAATTAGGCTGGGTGTCTATTGTGCAAAACAAAGCAGATTTACTGTGTTAGAAGTTCCTAATGTCATTGAATACTTCAGGGTTGGAGCACAAGTAGACAAGCAGACCAACACAAGTGGTCTGCGAAGTCACCGAGATGGTCATCCAGAGCAACTCTGGCTAAGTGCCGATGGGCAGATTCTAGCTAGACAAACAGTACATAGCAATAAACTCGGCTACGGCAGTGTCTCTAAGGAACTAGTTTATCAAGATAACTTGAATTCTTTTATGGGACCAATCTCTCAAGACTGACATGAGACAAAGTTGCAGAGATGACTCTGTCCATCACCCACTACTATTAAAGTTCTTTTGGCAGTAAAAAGGGTCTCTACTTATTATCGACAGGCCTTTGGAAAACGTCATTACTCTCACCCCCTAAACCCAGCAATAGAAAAAGACCTATCACAGGAAGAGGTGGCACACGCCTTTGATTTCAGCGCTTGGGAGGCAGAGGCAGGAGGATATCTGTGAGTTCAAGGTCAGTCTGGTCTACTTAGTGAGCTCCAGGACAGTCAGTGCTACACAGAGAAACCCTGTCTCAAAAAGAAAAAGACCTATCAATAGATTCATTCAACAGACAAAAAACACTCACTATCACTCTTTTGTCTCTGTCTTTACAATAGGAAACTACCTACGAAAATTGCCCCCAATGTATAAGTAACCTTCACAACCAAAGCCAAAATCTTTCAAAACAGCCATCTCATGTAAACCATGGAACTGTCTTCACATCAGAGAATTATTGGTCATAAGTGAACTGAATCTCTCCACACAATCATGCAAAGTTGTTTTTCTGTAATTTCTTAGGTAATTTTTCACATTTGATGTCTTCTGTTCTTTCAAATCTCTTCACTCAAGAAATTATAAAACAAAAACCAGGGGCTAAAGATTACTTAGTGGTTATGAGTGATTGCTCTTGTGGAGGACTCAAGTTCGGCTCCCAGCATCCACGCCAGGCAGCCCATAACGCTAAGATCCAAGGCCCTCTTCTCGCCACAGGCGCCTGTGCTCTCCTCACGCACATACCTACCCACTTATGCAGATCATTAAAAACTGATAAAAAAAAATAAGTCTATAAAAACCCTACAGAACTTAAAAATCTTTAAATTTAGTGTTTTTTTTTTCCCCCTGAAGAACCAGGGAGAACAACTAATAGGAAAGTGTAATGTTATGGCTTGATTACAGTGCAAGCTACAGCTACTTAAACAAAAGAGCCTCCAAGGCTCAAACACAGTCTAAGAAGGAACAGCGGAGGAAAAACACTGGTACTAAGACAGGTGCTGGAAGCTGAGTTGAGAATGAAAGCCTGCAATCCCAAATTCAAAACCAGCCTGGGTTATAGACTGAGTTCTAGGTCTGGGTAACTTGGTGCATAAAAAACAAAAAATGGGGTAGAGATTTAGTTCATTAGTAATGTGTTTACTTAGCTTGTGAGTAGCCCTAGGTTCAAGGCCCAGGGCTTCAGGAAAACAAACAAAGAAACAAAAAAACCACACACACACACATACACACACACACACACACACACATTCTAGATGTACTAAAGGCTGACAATTGTTGTCTATGTGCAATATCCAAGAGGCTGCACTGCATTTTGATCAGGCACAGTCATATCCGTTAGCCTATGAATTCTGCTTGTTTTTGTACTACAGTGGCAGGATGGAAAAGCTGGCCTTCAAAGCACCGAATACTTATGATATTGCCCATCACAGGAAATTGTGCTGTCCTTGAATTAGGCATTGACCTTTGCCCAGGGTTGATTAAAATTCGATCTCTAGGATTCAGATTCTGTCTTCTACATCTACACAGCCTTGCTACATGAGCTCAACTGGGTTTCAAACTCCAAATGCCACCATCTACCAACTACTTCCAACTGTGCATCGTCAGGTCAGACTTCTTCTCTGAGCACCAGTCGACATATCCAACTGCCTTCAGGACACATCCACTTGGATGTCTAATAGACATACCCAACTCCCAACCCTGCACCTCCAAACATATTTTCACTACTGCACTGGCTAGTTTTATGTCAACTTGACACAAGCTAGTCATCAGTGAGGAGGGAGCTTCAACTGAGAAAATGCCTCCATAAGATAGGCTATAAGCAAACCTGCAGGGGATTTTCTTAATTAGTAACTGATCAGGGAGGATCTAGTAATCCCTTGTGGGTGGTGCTATCTCTACACTGGTGGTCCTGGGTTTTCTAACAAAGTAGCCTAAAGAAACCTCGAGAAACAAGTCAGTAAGCAGCACTCCTCCATGGTCTCTGTATCAGCTCCTGCCTCCAGGTTCCTGACCTGTGTGAGTTCTTGTCTGATTTCCTTTAATGATGAACTGTGATGTGGAAATGTACACGAATAAACCCTTTCTTCCTCAAGTTGCTTTAGTCATGTGTTTGATCACAGCAATAGAAACCCTAACTAAGACATCCACTGTCTTTTTTTCAGTAAATTCATTCTTCTAGTTGAAGAAAAGCAAACAAATATAACCTTGGTATGACTTTAATTCTTCCCTCTGTACAGTCTATCGGCAACTCCTCAAGCCTAGGGCCTAGAAACCTGCTGATATTTACCACCCCTAATTCTACTACCTGCTCAAGGCTCCCATCATTCCTTACTGAAATTTTTGTAGCAGCCCACTAGCTGGTCTCCGGATTCTACTCTTGACCCTCTTCTCAACGATTCTCACAACAGCAGTCAGAAAGGTCTCATAAATGAGAGATTACACAATTCCTCTTCCAAGACACTCTGACGACACTCACCTCAGAGCACTCAGAATAAAAGTTCTTAGGGTGTCAAAGACTAAGCAGGATCAGCAGTGCTATTCCCTCCCTCATCTACGCCCCTACCATGAGAGCCACACTGGGACCCTTGTGTATTCTTGGCAGCTCTTGGTAATATCCCCTCCTCACCTCCATGTTGACTGAGACACCTTCCTTCTGCTCAAACATCATGAAGTTTTCTTTAGTCGGTACCCCTCTCCTTGTACCCTCACTTTTTCCTTCTTCCATTCACCCCTCCATAGTAATTGTTTACTTTCTTACCCACTTCTATAAGCTAGAATGTGATCTCCTGAGGGCTTTGGTCTCTCTCTTTTTTTTTTTT
>JAQHUG010000318.1:1729890-1780251 GCA_028555095.1 Dicrostonyx torquatus
AAAAAAAAAAAAAAAGAAAAAAAAAGAAAAAAGAAAAAAAGAAAGGTCTTTGCTGGGGCTGCAGAGATGGTTCAGTGGTTCAGTGGTTAAGAGTATTGGTTTTTCATCCAGAGAATGAAGGTTTGATTCCCAGCACACACATAGAGGCTCACAACCATTTAACTCTACTTTCAGGGGATCAAACACCCTCTTCTGGTCTCCATGGGTACCAGGCACTCACACAGTACCCAGAAATACATGCAGTCAAAACATCAACACACAAAAAACTTAGGATATCTTTGTTCTAAAGTTATACACACACACACACACACACACACCTCAAACAGACACTATTTGTAGGTTAGCAGAAGAGAAAAAAATGATTTTAAAATCTGAAGGCAATAAGAGCCAATCTACAACCTTCATTGACATATCACTAAATATCCCAACTGCTCAATTCACCTAGGAGAACCAGTCTATAATCACCAATGACAACTTTATAAGGCCCAAAAGAGTTGCCCACTTCCAGAAATAAAGAAATGATGATTTCAAAAGAAGGTAGATTATCCGAAAGAATAAATCAAGTAAGTGATACATG
The DNA here is from genome assembly GCA_028555095.1 of Dicrostonyx torquatus. Lineage (NCBI taxonomy): Eukaryota > Metazoa > Chordata > Mammalia > Rodentia > Cricetidae > Dicrostonyx > Dicrostonyx torquatus. The sequence continues at coordinate 1,730,468 of JAQHUG010000318.1, forward strand.
AGGAAGCACTCTGAGCACTGCTAAGCATGTTAGCATATGGGAATCCCAGCATCACTTCTCATTAGCTCACAGGTGTGACTTAAAAATCGTGGTCCTCAGGACATGTAAAAAGAGTCATTGTTAGCTTGGTAAGACTGAAAGAAAACCCGTGGGCAACAATAAGGATCTGATGAAACAAATATACTGCAAGTTTATGTCCAATGGAGCGATGTGGGTTAAGATAAAGCCATCTCTGAGCCATTGTGTTGGGGGAGGAGCAGATTCATTGAGATGCACCATACCAAACAAGTAATAAACAGTAAGCACACATGTGCATGCTCAATACTATGGGGGTTGCCTTTGTGCTGTGAACTGAAGGAAACGCACTTTACAGTGTATATTCCTTGATATCCTGTTTCTAAAAATATTTTTAATGTGTACATCTATTAATCTGTTTGGTAGTCTTTACTTAAAAACATGTTTAAGCTGGGTATGTTGGCAAGAGTCTGTAATTCGAATATTTGGGAGATGGAGGCTGGATAATGAGTAATTTAAGGGCAGCTTGGGCTCCTTGAAACCCTGTCTCAAACAAAAAATGAAGTGTTTAAAAGCATGAGAGAGAAATGGGTATTTTGCAAAGTTAAAATCTGTTTCATTTTAGCTTCTACTCATAAATTTTTGCTTAATATTTTAGAATGATAAGATACAAAATAATAATAAAAAGTCCTTCCATAATGCATATGATTCTATTCTAGTTTGTAAATACCTAAAAATAACCTTTAAAATGTGATATCATCAATCAAACTGAAAGATATGGAGCGTAGCCTTCAGCTATTTTAGGAAGTAATGTTTTTTTATATCATAATTGTTCTTGATTTTCTGCATGAGTAGCTAAATTCATTACTTTAATGGCAACTGGTGGCTGGGAGTTAATAATTCTAGCTTTTTATACACAGTAATTGTGATACTTTGGGCATCAGAGTAAGTCAAAATATTGGCTTTATGTCTTAAAGTATTTAATGCTTTTTATGAATAAATAGTATATGTTCACTGCATAAAATGCAAGTGGAAAAAAGCAAAGAGAGAAATTTAGACAGCTCCTAATCCCATCGACCCACAGAAAAGCACTATTAATTTTGATATTAAGTCTTTCCTTTTCACTTCCAAAGTAGATATGAACATTTAGCACATGCTATTTTAAAAATCTCCCTTATAGATCATCGTCTCTGCCTGTCTGTGTGTGGGAGAGTACATTATTGGTGTGTGTGTGTGTGTGTGTGTGTGTGTGTGTGTGTGCATGGGACAGACATACATGCTTTGTGTGTGTATATATAGATCAGAGGTTGGTGTTGGCAGTTGTTTTTTGAGTCAGGTTCTCTCACTAAACCTGAAAAATCAAAATCAGCTATAATGGTTGGCCAATGAACTTCAGTTCAATGAACTAAGTGTCCCTAAACACCAACACGTATGTCACCATGCTAGGCTCTGAGAACCTGAATTCACATGCTCATGTGCAGTCTGCACTTAACTGAGCCATCTCTTCAGATCACTTTAAAAAATTCTCTTTTTATAAAGGGAATTTTAACTCAAACCTTATAGGTATGCGGCAAGCAGTCTGCCACAGAACTATGCTAGAGTTCTCTTTTGTTCTGTAATTTTTGTGCTCGAAATTATAAAATAGACCCAACTTACAAAATCCCAGTTAGTTCAAATTTTTAGTTTTAATTTTTGTTTCTGTTTGTGACAGTTGTCCACTAGAGCAGAACAAAATTAAAATTCAACCAAAATTTGCAAAATGAAAACATTTATAAAAGAAAGTTAAGTAATTAAATGTTCAAAGTGTTTTTGAAACTCTGAGGTATTTAGTACTTCTGAAGTTATTAAGTCTTAAAATTACACTGAGACTTTTGGGAGGCCTTAAGTTATAACTATGTTCCTGGGCCATGGGTTCTTGTTCTCAGTGCTGAGAGGGTTCTGCTGGACTGCCACACAGTGATCATCTAACTTCTCATTACTGGATCTTTGCAGTCTTTCTTTGAACAGGTCAGAAAGTGCACAATGACAGATGAATAGACTCTTGGCAGCTAAAATAACCTGCCCAGGTTAGAATTCTATCAACCTGGCTGGAACAGAAAGAATGAACCATTTAAAAGTTTGTAACAGATTCTGTCAACTGATCCAGAAGAGTTAAACAAGAAACAATGTCATCAATATTCGCTACATTTAGACTAAAATGTTTTTAGAAGAAAGCCATTTCCCCCTCTTAATCAAAGACACCTATAGTAATAATTAGAGAACTATGTTGCAGGCTCCTTTTGTTAGCATAGCTCGAAGTAAACTCTTGTTAAGGTGGTTCAGCAAAGCACCTTTAAAACTACCCCCAGTCCATGGGGGAATGGGAAAGAAAGGCAGTATGAATAAACCCATCCTTAATGGGCAGTGGAGTCAGAAGCCCAAAGATTGGGGCAGGGCTCTGTCCTTCACTCTGCTGCTCAGAGCTCCACCACAGAAGGAAGGAAGAACCTCCTGAGATGCAGCCCTAGAAGGCTGAGGAGGAAGGCTGACCCAGCAGCTCACACAGAAAGTCTGGCTGGGTTGGCTGATCTGGGAGCAGAGACTCTCTATGGTGGGCCTTCAGAAAGGGCCAGAAGTGTGCCCAGGGGAAATCACTGAAGACACTACTCCCTCCCTGACTTCTGAAGGGTTAACTGGGAACCAGAATGGTGCATCCCAGAGATTAGAAACATGTTCAGAGCTCAACTTCTTGTGTTCCAGAATAATGCATGAGATGGAACAGTAATGAGGAGCCACATAAGTCATACACATTTCCTTTTTGGATGTTCCTTACCCTCTGAACCTCCAAAGGTAGTAGAAGAGGAATGAGAAGAGGAAAATGCACAGTGACCAGGAGTGATGCTGATCATATAAAACAGATCATGAGACCTTCTATGACACCACAGCAAGGGACATGCAAAATTTCTCAAGTATCAGGCCATTGCTTGGCAAAATAAAAATGGCAAAAGTACACCAAAAGCACTCCAATTATGTGATGCTGACTAACAAGATGGCCATCTAAGAAAATTATTTTCTGGCTAAAATATTTAGCACATTACATCTTTGCTACTAGGTAAAGAATAGAAGGGATACCTGTGATATGCCCCACATAGCCAATTCTGGTCTTTCAAACACCAGTTTCAAGGGCTTGCCGACACCTTCAGTAAAGACATCTTTTATGCTTTGCCCACAGCAACCACTTTCCAGGGGAAGTGTTTTGTGCTGGCCTCCTTGAGATCTCAAACAAAAGCCTTTGGATGGGGTCCAAGAAAGTCTAAGTATTAGTGAAACCCCTCACTTGTTCAGATAAACACAAGACTTTGGCTCTGACATTTACCAACGGTGTGGTCTGGAGAAAATTACTGACTTCTCTAAGCCAGTTTCATCATCAATAATAAGGAAGATAATGACACCTATGATATAGAAATACAGATTAATGATACCACAATGAAAAATTATCATACAACCATTACAACTGTCTCAATTTAATAAGTAGGATAGGCTTTATTATTTTGGAATATATAAATAAGTCTTGGCCACCAAGTGGTGCTATCCAAAAGTACTTAGTAAATTTCATTAAGAAATATTTTTTTAAGTAATTTGTAATGAAGCATACAGAGTTTTAAAATAATATTTCTGAGGTTCTTGAGGACACTTTGAAATGTTATCTTTTATTATACTACTAATGTTCTGTAGAACGGATCCACTGTTCACTGGCTACCAAGTCCCTCTTTATGACAAAAGCAAAGTCAAGAACTCTCTCTCTCGCTCTCTTCTCAAGCTGGGTTGGAAAGCTATATCACATGATCCTCCTGCTTCAGCTCTTAAGTTTGAAATTACAGGTATAAGCCAATACGCATGCAAACTTCAGTTCCTCCATAATTAGCAGGGATATTCTATTCCTATGACCAGTCTAAAGACTATATAAGTGAAATTCAACTTTGCTACAAAAAAATCCCTGAAAAGTTAATTTTTTCCAGCATTCTACCCATGATCCTTGTCCTTTTTCATGCTGTACTATTGGCAACTAAAGGATTCAAACTTAACCTACATAATTCTAGATCTATATCCAGACTCAGACTCTTTCCATGTGTCATTCTATGTTCCCACCTGTCTCAGACCTCCCCATAGAAGGGCACACTTTAAAGTCATGGAAAGAAAGAGATGGTGCATCCAAAGGGTAGACTGAACAGAACCCACTGAAGGGATTTTTTTTATGAAGCTGCAAACAGGGTTTAAAAAACAAGAGGCAGAGAAGCAGCCCAGGCCTGGCAACAATGGGCTGGCATTATTTGGTCCAGGGCTTGAACTAGAGAGAACTAGAGCTGCTGGAGATGACTCCTGTGGAACTGTGGCCAAAGCGGGAAGGATGCAGCTATGGCCACGCCTGCTAATGTGAAGCAGGAACAGAGCCAGTAGGGAAACATCTCTCCTGCTGTAGAACTCAAGCAAGGGCCAGCAGGAAAGAAATTCCCTTTGATGCCACACCAGTCAAATAGCTCAGCCATCAAGTTACAAGCAAAACCAGACAGATCTAAACCTGAATGTACTGTTTGGGGTTCTACTCCTCTGCCCTCCCTCTCTATGGTATTCATTATTTTGGTTAAAATGAAGTCACTAGTACAGTCCCTCAGCAACCCAGACCTTTGCCACTGCCCCCTATTCTTGCTTCCTCTACCTCATTACTGTCCATCCTAAGCCAGCATCCAGCATACAGTCCCTCACCTTTACAAATCACAAACCTGAGTGCGTCCACTTTCCAGAACTCTTACACCTAAGTGCACAAAGACTGAGCTGCCAAAACAGCAGAACTGTACCTTCCACAATTTCAGGGGTGGATGTCTGAGATCTAAGACTGGCTGATGAGTATCTTTGTAACATGTTTTCCCAGTCTTCTTCTGCCTCCCAACGTTCTTTCTGCTAAGGACCCCAGTCCCATCGATTAAAGCATACCGTAAGAGCCTCATTCTAGCTGAACAACCAATGAAAGGCCCCATGTCCAATATTTTCTGAGGTCCTGGGGTGGGATCACAGCATATGGATTTTAAGCAAACACAACTAAGCTCATAACAGTGAGTGCATGATTTTGTGTTGAAAAGTTATCATTGCTCTTATTTTCCCTTTTCTGTAAGATATACCCTTCAGGCTGCTGCCCAACTTGCCTCCCAGCTTTATCTCCATCTCTTGCATCCTAATTCCTGCCCCTCTGACCTATTTACCATTTTTCAAACATGTTCTTCCATATATGTTGTTCTATATCTAGAATACACATATGTCACCTACTCTGGGAAGTCATTTTTGATGCCTGGGGCAGAGCCAATTATACCCTTTGTCATTCCTCAAAGAACTTTGAACACCCTACTATTATAGTGTGTATCACCTTGAATTGTAATTAATTCTTTCTATGCCTTTCTCCCTCACTACAATGGGAATTCCTTGAAGGCCAAGAGCACGTCTGGTTTTACTTACTGCTGACTCCTTTGTATCCAGAGTAGTACCTGGTACACAGCAGGAGCTAAATATATATATGTATTTCTTGAACAAAGGAAATGAAAAGATAAGTGAAAACATGAACAAAGCAGAGGCAGAAGAAAGGGTTTGACTTATATTTTAATAGCTAGGGCAGTGGCATAGAACTCACCAAACTTAACCACATGCTCTGTAGCTGATTGTTACATAAAATACCAACTGAGCCGCAGGGAGAAATGAAACAACGACAGGATCTGGAGTTGTTTACTTGAAGGAAAGTCATGGAAGCAGATTATCTTTGGGGTAAGAAGGAAATGGGTTGAAAAAGCCTATAAACTTCTGGGAAGTCGCACCAACACACACGTGACAAGGCAAGCTGAGCTCCACTCAGATCCAAGAACAAAGGGTTCCCAGTTTAAGCTATGGAAGGGTCTGTTCCAGAAAGCAGCTGGGCAGAATTTCCTCACACGAAGAGCTCTTAATGTATGGGAAAAAGGAAAGAGTAAAACAAAACAAGCAAAGGCAGCAAAAGGGGATAATTAGTGTAAACAGTTTAAGGTTTCTTTTTCTTTCTTTCCTAAATGCACTGGACAAACCCCAAGAAGAGGAAAAACGTTGTGGGATAAACATCTGTTCACTGGAACTTGATGAAGCTGTTCACAGGCTCTGTGGCCTGCGCGTGTCCTTATGTGCCCGGGGTTTCTATTTGTGCTTCTATGGCCCAGACAGCTCAGAAACTGTCCCGCTGCAGGCCAGAGCACACTCACTCCAGCAGTGGGGTGTGAGGGCAACTTTCTCTGCCTTGAATTTGACATAACAGAAACCACACAGAAAAGCAAATACCAAGGGTATGTGTGGAACTGCCTGGCTCTGTGTGCATACATTTCTACCACTACTGGCTGTGACTATCTGTGACACAGAAGTTACTATCTGTCCCGTGACCCTTGGGATCAAGAGATTATATAACAAATGGAAAGAGTCTGCTTTCTTGAGCCAGGTGTACCCTGGCATGTGTAGTAAGAAAAGAACTCTCCGGGAAAAATATCCTCCAGTTTGGGGTACCATCTGCTATTCCTGCCTCCCCAGTGGAGAAGAGGTGCATGGTGTGGCCCAGTGCAAAGTGAGGCAGAAACAATATAGCTATTTCTAGTGGGCAGTGACTTTTTAAGGAGTATATAGCTTCAATTCTTATCCCCACAATACTAGATCACATGACTTTGGACCCTTGGCCACACAGGACCACTGAGACCTCTGGCCCCGCTCCTGTAGCCCAGCTCATTGCACACCAGCTTCACTCTTCAGAGTCACGGGGACTCTGCTTTCCCCTGACCCTTCTTCTGGGTCACAGCTTCACTTGCTCTACATTCTGATGATCCCCAATTCCCAAGGCCCAATGCACACATTTTTTTCATTATTCAAGTGGCATTAACGTCTAACCTTGGCATTTGGTAAATATCAGGCTGAAGTGACTGCCTTATGTTTCTTTCCCAGAACTTTGCTTCAGTCCTAAGTGGACATCAAAGTCTTGATGTCCTTGATGTCCTGGAACCAAAGAACCATGGCTATCTATGTCAAACGTGATGTGTCTAGATCCACATTTGCTGTGACATGTCTCAAGCTCTGGAAAATACTCATTTTCCCCCTCCACAGGCATCAGCTCTCTGGACCCAGTGCCTCCGGAGATAGCTCGCTACTGGCATATCCCCTATAACACAAGAGGACACAGTTACCCGAATTATTTTAAGAGCGGCCAGTTGGGGCTGTCAAGAGAGCTAATTATAAACCTTGGCCCACCTGCTGAGTTGGATGGAGGATTCACTGGCTCATAGAAGTTCATACTCAGAGGAAGGTCACAGGGAAAATAGAGGAACAGTAGGCTGGAGAAGTGTTGGGAGAGAGCAAAGAGCCACCAAACTAGCCAAAAAGGCCGACTCCAGTGCTTGTCCACCCTATTCTCCCTGTCCGCACACCCACAATACCACATCTAAGTAAAGGGATTTGCTACCTGTTTTGATTTTCTACAGAAATACTATTGAAAGCCCTTTTTCACACTTATGGATTGAATGGTTACTCCATGGTTTAATTTTGTCTGAAGGGAGTGGGGAGAGCTGACATCTAGCAGTTAAGTAAGTCTTTGTCACCAGAGGCCTATGACACAAATCTCAATGATATTTTAGGGGAACATGCGTAGCTTTTCTTCACTTGTGGCTATAATTGCTGCTGGAGAAGCCCCAACATGGAAAGGTTGATGCTTCTGAATGTGCTGAAAGATGCTGGAACTAAACCATGCAATGACAGCTATCAAAATGTCACCAATGCAGTGTCATCTTCAGTCGAGACGCTTTAAAAAAATCAAATGTTCAAAGTGCATCGTGCTAGCTGTGCAGGGAAGGAAGTCACCTAGTTCCTGATGGGAAGCTAGAAGGAGGCCATCTGCATAACAGCCCTGTGCAAGGGGCCTCTGCAGCTGCCCAAGCTGGCAAGAGCTACCGTTTACCGGGTGCTCTTAAAGTCTACCTCCACAAGCATGCTATAGGTGGGGAAGCTGAGGCTGAGTGAGATTATGGAACTGCCCGGAATCACTGTGCTCCTAAGGGCTAGAGGGGGCATCCAGACCCGCATCTGTGTGACCGTGGCTTTAGTCACTGGTGCAAGATCTTGTTTCTTACAGGTGCCCGTCTACAGAAGTTGAGCATATCACAGTGACCTTTACTTATCTGTACAATCCAAGGATGAAGCACAAGGGTCATAGAGCAAACACAATATTTTCTTGTCCGTGACCTAAACACCTTTTCAGGGAGCACCACAAGGGTCAAAGTACATTACAAGTCTCTAAAGAGTTCCCATGTCAATAATTATGGCTCTTCGCTGCCTGGCCACAAATTTCAAAAGGCTTTATTTGAAGTCATTGGTCTTTATTCTAGGAATTAGCAACTGGCTAAAGAGATGGCTGTAGTAAATAAGATTCAAATTTATACAAATGAGGTGCAGGCAACAATATAATCTAGTATACGACATTTGAAACTGAAAGCATGTGGGCTGGAGAGATGGCTCAGTAAGTAAGAGTGTATACCACTCTTTCAGAGGACCTGGGTTTGGTTCCTGGCTCCCACACTGGGCAGCTCATAACTGCCTGTAACTCCAGTTTCAGGGCATCCAATGCCCTCTTGGCCTCCACAGGCACTTGCACCTACAAGCACATTCTGGTTTTCTCTCTGTCTCTCTCTGTCTCTATCTCTCTCTCACACACACAAATAAATTTTAAAAAAGAAATTGAAACTGTACAAAAGATGTCCATATGCTTATTCCCAAACCTAACAGATCCATCTCTGGCTCCAAATCAAATGAAGAGCTCATCGCTCAGTATACTCCAATTACAAAATGCAGCTAGAGCTTCATTTGATAAACGCATGGTTAAGTGAGCTGCAGCTGTGCCCACTTGGCAATAAGTAACCGCTGTGCAAGGCACTTGCAAACTGGAGTGGACAAGCGCCAGGAAGGACACACCTACTACCCGCCCTATGTTGTTCTGGAATGCCCAGCCCTAGCACTGCCCAAGAGTTTCAGGGCAAGGTCATGCACAGTTCCACCAGAGCTCTGCCTAACCCTTGCTTCAAAGGTGAAAGTCTAGGTTCTGACCACTCCAGAGTTAAAAATGAAGTAGGACTTTTATGATAATTGAGTAGGTTGGGCCAAACCAAAGACTTTGGTAAAGGGAAAATAAAAGTGGAATTTCTTTGAGGCCTGCATCTAATTTCTACCCAGCCCAGCTTTTGCCTATGTTTCCAATTCCAAGCTCTAGAGTCTTTTGTACTGGAAAGTGGCTCAAGCTCCAAATGGAACCCTGGGTCTCCGGTACCTAGACCCCTAGATGCCCAAGGAACACGAGGAGCCATGGAGAAGTCCTGCCATTCCAGCACCAACCAGTGTTCCTTCCCTCGAAGGGTAAATGGCTGAGCATGTGTCCTCGCTCTACAGTGGCATTCTTCACATGCCGTGTAAGCCACTTGAAAAGAACACTGCCTCCCGTAATTCCCTGAAGATGTCTGGCTGGGTTCAACAATTTCTCAGTTATGTGCCCTCCCTCTAGAAAGAATCTGCTGGAAAGCTGGCTGTGCATAGCTAAAAACCTTGCAATCATCATCATTGAGCATTAATAAATTCACAGAGAATGTCACAGTTTAACTTTGCAGTATCCTGTAGAAATCTGACTAAATGATGTTAAATCTTTTCTTTTAATGTGAAAAGTAGAGCCTTGTACTGTATGCTGACATACACACAGACCACAAGTGTCTATACATTCCCAGCTCTCCCATTCACCACCGTCTCTTTCTGCTTTACACAACCACTCATCAAAGCATCCCACCCTTTGCTCATTTGCCCACACTCACTGATTCATTACTGCATGCCACCTACCCATGCCTAAAAAATTAAACAGAAAAAGTGAAACAGTGTGCACTTCTTTCCATTTCTACTTAATAAATGTGTGTGTAATTTGCACGTGCCAGATGCCAGTTCTTGTGCCCTCCAAAGAACCACCAAATATTTGGAAAGTACCTCTTATGGGTTTAACTTTGAACAGGAATAATAGAGGATCATCCAGGATAGCACACCAATGTTGCTGTGCACCTCAAGTTATGAAGATGGGTGGTGACTGGACAGAGCTGCCCACTAGCAGGTTCCCTGGAGGGAAGCCTCTGCAGACCAACACATGCAGCTGAGTGCACTGCAAAAATGTTCTCCACAGTGTGACGAAGACGCTAAGACAGTAGGATGAGTGACTGAGAGACTCAGAGTGGTACCAGCTATTGGTTGAATCATAATGCAAGTACTGGCTAACCTCTGTGTATAGGGCTAGCCAAAAAGCAAAAAACAAAACAAACCAACCAAACAAACAAAAAAAAAAACCATTCAAACATGCAGCCATTTTATTCATTTTTTCTGGGGGTATGAAGCCCTTCTAAATAATGACCTTTAACCTCACTGGGTTCTGGTGCTTTTAACTGTAGCTAAGATCACTCATGATTAAATACCCATAATGTTCTACTCAGAGAATCTTGACTATGTTAGGGATGCTCCTGCTGTAATACCCAGTGTATATGATGTCCCTTCTGTCCAGCATGCCCACACTCTCATTCACCTCTTGGGAACAAAGATTCCTTGTCCTTCACGCTCTGTGCAGATGTCTTCCTTTCCTGAGTCCTTCCTGGAACTTCTAGCAGATGGATCTCCTAGCCCTCTTGTTCAGCTCCTATACTTTGGAGTTACACCTCCAGGACAGAGCTCATGGAGCTTGTCTCTCCCAGGAGACTCTATCTTCTTGAGCCTGGACATCTTTGGTTTACTCTCTAAATCCTACGCTAATTTCTGAACAGTGCCAGCAAGTATCTGGCAAAGGATAGGCAATTAATAATGCTGGTTTAATGGATTATAGATTTTTCTTTAAAAAAATAAACTCCTGAAGGCCTTGACCTAAAGGAATTCCTTCAGAATGGAGGGATTTTAGTGCAAATGTTTTCTTCCCGGGCCATTTGAGTGAAAAGAGAGTCTCGCTGATGTGTGAAGTGCCACAAAAATGCTTTCCATACCAGTGAAATCATAAAGCAGGCACCAAAGCAGAACTGAGGCTGAACAGAGAAAGGGCAAAAACTTATAATGAGAATGAACACAAAATTTACAACTCTGCCAACTATAAATTGTTTTTTCATTTAAAAATCCTTCCACAATCTCGTGTAAAAAAATCGGAAATGTAAATTATGCAATAAAAATATCAATAATGTAGGCAAAGGCCACATTTGGCAAGGAGAATTCCTGAGTGCAGCAGGAGTCTCAGGCCAGATTATATTATCTTTATAATGGTCTAAGAGGAAGACTGTGACTTCCCAGGTGGGGCAGTTTCATTAACAAACAAACAAACAAACAAATTGCGACTTCTAGTAACTGAGACAGAGAACAGAAAGTTCCAAGAAATGGAGAGTACAAATATCCGTGTACAGTGACCAGAGGGCCAGCTGCACCGCTAGAAACAGTGTGCACTCCGCACTTACATTTCCTGTTCTGCTTTGGTTTCCGGTCTCTGTCCCTGGGTGACCCTCTTCATTTGGCATTTATTTTTGTAGTTTTATTACCTTTATGATTTAATCCTGATGTAGCTATTTTGTTGCTTTATTTTAAAATTTTGGATCCTTAGTGAGGGTGGCTATCATTCTAGTCTGTCCATTGTTTTACTTCCTGTTCTGGAAGAAAGATCTTATTTTTCTGCCCTTTACCTACTGAGATTTCAAGTGATCTTCTGCTCTCTGATATGAGAGGGTGCTAACTTGTTGCTATAGTAGTGACAGTTATCTTTCTGGTTTGTCTTCAAGTTATTCTCAGGACATTCCTGACAGGGAAGAGAGCAGCTTGAATGGCTGGACACACTGTTCGTGACCATTTCATCAATAGGTGGCATATCTGAGACTAGAACCCAGGCCTTTCTGACTCCACAGGTCAGGTCCCTGAATAGTTTGTTGAACAGAAAGAATGAATCAGAATTTGGATGCATTCATGATAAGGGGGCATGGTGGGGAATCTTAGTTAATGCATTTGACATCTGCCTTTAGCGAAGCTGTTTTTACTACTATCAAAGATATCTGTCCATAGCAGTCTGCCTTTCGCCTACAGGTTCATATGTAATAGGCTAAAAATAAACCAAGTTATTCAGGGAGCATAAAACAAAATAGATGACTGCATTTAAAAAATAGGGTCTCTAGAAACTCAGATTCCCCTCTTCTTGAGTTCAGGGATCAAGGCTTTTTTTCCAGGGTGAGGCAGAAGTCTCACCTTTGGATACATGGGGTTTTTCCATGGGACTGGGAAGATGACCTTCCCATAGGAGACACTTGATAAATGTTTGCTGAAGATGATGACATAGTTTTCTAAGTTGCTGAGAAGAAACTTTTCCAGTTGAGATTAGGAAGACCAAAAATTTCCACACATAGGGAAGTAACTAGGATATTGTTTTACAAGGAAAAAAGACTTACATTTTCTTCAAGTAAATGTTATTTTCATTTCCACAGAAGTGTAAAAATTATAAAGCAATACACTTGTTTCTATTGAGAACCAACTTAAAAGTCAGGCAATGATGGCATATGTCTTTAATCCCAGCACTTGGGAGGCTAAGGCTGAGCCATCTGTGTGAGTTAGAGGCCAGCCTGGTCTACAGAGTTCCAGGACAACCAAGGCTACACAGAGAAAACCCTGTCTTGAAAAACCAAGCAGGTGTGGGGGGGAGTGAGGGAAAGAGAGAGTTAATTCAAATAAAGTTGGCTATAAAAGAGAGTCCTATCAATGGAATTGAATGAGTCATATTTTTTCATAAAGTTCTAATTAAAATAGTTTAATACAGAAATGTATTATGGGTATGCAAAGATGTCACTAAGCTACTTAAAGCCATTGAAGATAAAAGGTCTAATTTTTTCTCAGTTCAGACAATAAAATTGTATTTCAAACAAATCACAAGATTAAACCTTCACACACAAAGTCCCATACGTCTGCTGCACTGGGTGGCTCTACAGTGAGAAGTCTCACACATCCTCACAGTTAACACCACAGTCCTTTCCTTTTAGGGTAAACACCCCTTCCTAAAAGTCTTCTAAAATTAATTATTTTATTGGAAAGCTGCTATTTATATTCTAGCGGAAGACTGCACAGGAACTATTAATAATATTCTTTAAATACACTATGAAAAACTATAACTCACAAATACTTACAACCTGTGACTAACACCCGCCAGGTTTTGCAGTTAGCAGTTGGTAGAGAAATGTAAATAATATGTGGTCTCGAGAAGCTCCCAGTCCGTGGCAGGGATACATACACAGGAAAATCATTTTAACTCAATAGGGTATCTACTGTTATTGGCCAGACACAGCCACTTAGGAGCACAGAAAGGGGCATTTCTGTCTTCGCCTGGTAGAAGGCAGGAAATGTACAATGCTTTACAGAGGAGGTGAGGTTTGAATGAGCACCAGAAGAGAAACACAAAGTATTATTGATAACTAGCATTGTTTTATTAGCAAATAATCAAATCACTTTTATTCCCTTCTCAGAAGTAATGTCTAACATAATAAAATGACCTACTATAACAGATAGCTATTTTACCTAGAATGTAAGCACTACATGCTGTGAATAACAACCTAGAAAACAATTCCTTCCATGCCTCCTCCCCAGCCTATGAGGGAAGAGGAAGGTGAAACAGCAACTGAGCTGCATGTGGCTGACAGCCCCACCTGCTGGTTGGTGTGTGGAACTTCCTGTCTCTGTACTCATTGTCTACGGAGTAGGGAAGGATGAAATGCGCTCTGTCTCTACTCCCAGATCAGTTATCTACAGAACCCGTCCCTCAGTACAAAAATATTTGTTTCTATTTTCCCACTGAAGATGCACAGGATGAAGGTGTTCTGAACAAGAACTGCTAACACAAGGCTTTCGTATGGCCTTTCCCCTTTTCCCCCAAGCATATTTCTATTTACTGTCTCAGGAACTTTAGCTTAGCCATCTTAGCATGAGGGGAAGAGCAACCACACACACCCGACACGCCTATCATCTTTTACTCTAAAGTACACGTGCTCCATAAGGAAATGGCTGCTCCATCAGTCTGCAGACAGACAGACAGATATATTGTCCTTGTCTCTGAAACAGGTGGCTGTTATTGAAACTGAGTCTTCAGTAGCCCTGTTGGCCTCAAACTCACTATGCTGCTGAGGATAAACTTGAATTTTTGATCCTTCTGTTTCCACCTTTTAAGTACTGGTCTTAGGTGGGCAACCATGTCTACTTCTCTTCAAATTCTTAATCTTTCGTCTTCATTTTTATCTGTACACAAAGGGTCCTCTAAGTTACACTCAAGAGCTATGCTACTTGCACATACAATGGTAGCTGAGGGAGTCTGCAAATTGTGACCGTACAGGACTACCCACCCAGACAGCTGGTGAAGCAACGGGGACACAAATGGCAAGGCAAATGCTCCAGAATGGCCCAATTGCCTTTTCTTTCTTTTTCAAAAATTATATTTTTATTTACTCTTTGTATGCGTGGGAGAGATCAAGAAAGAAAGTGATTGACAAAGGGGGAGAGAGAGGGGGGGGAAGAGAGAGAGAGAGAGATGTGGGGGCAGCACACATATGCTACAGAGAATGTGTGGGTGTCAGAGGAAGACTTGGTGGAGTAGGCACTCTCCTTCTACCTTTGCACAGTTTCCAGAGACCAAACTCAGGTCACCAAGTTTGTGACTCAATGTACCCATGGAGCCATCTCACTGGCTCTTTTTTAATATTTCAATTTAGGTGGGTTTTCGTTTTGCTTTTTTTGGTATTTGAAGGTGTTGACCTTCAAGATTATTTTTAATGTACTCAATTGTATTTTTCTGCTTTTCTGGACTAAGTAATTAGCGTGTGTGTGTGTGTGTGTGTGTGTGTGTGTGTGTGTGAGAGAGAGAGAGAGAGAGAGAGAGAGAGAGAGAGAGAATAAGAAGACTACAGATAAGGCAATGGCAGCATATCTAATAGGATTAACAGGAAACATCAGAGGGTCCAAAGTCAAAAATCTCAAAAAGCAATATAAAAGAAAAGCAGAAAGAAAAAAAATGATGATAACTAGAGGGGTTTGTAAAGGACCTCAGCGAGTCTCTACTTCATCTCCTCATTTAATATGCTCTGCGGAGAGAGCACACAGAGGACAGCTCTGTTAGAAGTCCCTGCCCGCATCCCCACACACTCATACTTTCTGGGCCATCCGCACATAAACAAATCTATTTATGTAAGCATTTAATACTCTCAGATTTTTACCTGTGAAATAAAGGGGTTTGAGCACAGGTCTTCAAGAAGACGGCAGTTGCTGTTTTGAAACTTCTCTGAATCTACAGCTGTGGTTCCCAACCTTTCTAAAGTTGCGACCCTTTAATACAATACAGTTCCTCATGTTGTGGGGACCCCTGACCCTAAAATTATTTCGTTGCTACTTCACAACTGTAATTATGCTACTGTTATGAATCTAAATGTAAATATCTGTGTTTTATGATGGTCTTAGGTGACCCCTGTGAAAGGGTCCTTTGACCCTCAAAGGGGTCACAACCCACAGGTTGAGAACCACTGCTCTAGAAAGATTTACAAATGAGTAAAGTAGGCTAAAAGAAGGAAAGCAAATGAAGGAGCCAGAAGGAATATGAGGCTTTGCACAAAGAAATGTTAGCAAGAAAACTCATCGTGTTTTCCAGTCAAACACCTCTTGTTAGTAAAAGCATTGATTAGATAGAGCAATAAAAATTGGCTGTTTTCCCTCAAGATGGACTCTGCAACACGGAGAGAACCACCACCTTATCACCACCATCCCCCGACCTAAATCCCAAGGAAGAGTTTCCCTTTCCAAGTCAACTGTGTCATTATCCAAAAGAAGTGTCTACGCTAAGCTCTCATGGTTCTCTTTAGCTTTAAATCTGGAAAAGTGAGGAACTTAGCATTGACCTCTCTTGCCAAAGTGTTGCATACTTTGTTTAATATGGTACTTTAAGGCCCTCAGTTTAAAGACACTTGAGCGGTACAAAGTATCATTATCTTAATTACTATTATTATAAGGCTCCAGAGCTTAGACTAGCTATCTTCTGGTGTCTAATGTACTAAGTAGTCATCTATGACCTAGGAAGGTGATTTCCAAGTGTCACGTGCAGGTCCACTGCCCTAGCATATCTGTGAAGAGCCACACCCAACAGTCATAAGGGGAGCCAGGAACCCGGGCTCTGGTGATGGTGTTCGAGTCTGGATTTCTTGGGACTACTGAATCCCAGAGAAAGTGTAGCCCTACTCCTTCCTAGGAGAATAATTCCCAGGATTCAAATCGAGGGCAGAACTACAGAAAGGCTCCAGCTTGTGTGTCCTGGAGAAAATTAGGTAATAACTTCAAAATAAATGAGTAATGAGCAGACTTTAAGCCAAGAGTTCTCAATGTTTAGGGAATGTCCAACTCCCTCTGAAGTTTGTGAAAATGTCCATTTCTGAGTTCTCCCACCCCTGGTTTAATGTGGTGAGTCTGAGATGGTTCAAAGAAACTGCACTCTTAAGGAGTTCATCCAATGTGTCGAAGAGGTCTCAAAGACAGGCACACCAGCTGGGAAACCACAGTCTAGATTAAGAGGCTACAGTTTGGAACACCAATTCCAAAGTCTTGATCAAAACCAAGTTGGCCTGAAGAAGCTGTTTCAGAAATGCTATGCTGTGACGTCCACACGAATATGGACAGAATGAAGCAGGACTCTTTCAGCCAGCACAGATTCCTCACTGTAGTTTCAAACACACCAACTAGCATCCCAGAAAACAGGCACGACAAACAACAAACCAATAGAAGAATGCTCAATTAAAAAAACCATATGAGTGTGGGGGAGCATTTTGTGAATAGGCCTCTGTGAAGAGGAGCATCCAAGAAATGGGATCCAAAATCTCAGCGAGTTTTTGCATTCTTAAATGCTAGAGTCACAGTAAAAGCTCCACAGCTTCAAGTGAAATGCTGCCAGGTGTTAATGTCTCCGAGTGTCACCACTAAGAATAGCACACAAAGCTGCTCAAGCGATTGCCCAAAGGTTTGATTGTGAAGACACATGGGGACAGGAGGGATGGAGCTGAATGAAAAGAGGATGGCTGTGCAGAACTCAACTGCTCTCCCACTACCAGCCCCCAACTAAAAGAAAGACTGAGCTCCTGGCAAGGACTAACACATAAAGTTACTGTAAAACTTTCTGCCAAAGCCTGGAGTGGACAGCAGCCCAAAGATGTGAATCTGTCATTGACTCGACGCCTGCCGGGGAGGTGGGGGCCATCCTTCAAGACTGCTCAGAGGACACCTATTCATGACGCCTCCCCTTTCTGAGCTCTGCAAGGGAAATTTGCTGGCGATGACAACAGTGGTCTGGGCATTGTGGGATCACACCATTGTACTCCGGTACTGATACTGCTCTTGGGGGAACAGCCTGAGTTCAGAGCTGGGGAGCAGCTCCAGCCATCCTTGGCTCACCCTAGTTCTTGGGCCGCTCCCATTCTTCCCTGTGTCTTCAGTCAATCACCCTGAAGTAACTCCCTCCCGTAAGTTCCCCTCCACATGCCCACCCCAAAGAAAGCTGAGAACCCAGGGAAGAGGAAGAAGTCCTTGAACTTGAGAGACCTCTGAGACCTCTTCCCCTCCTACAGAGGTTGGGGCAGGTAATGGGGGCAGTGGGTTGGGGGGAGTTATCGAGAGACAGATCAAAGTTAGTGCTGAGGCCCCTGGGCAGAAATGAGTAGCTCCACCTGGGCAAATGCTTTGAATGTGGCAAAAATGGTCCATTGCCCTACAGTGTGCCAGGGCATCCAGGTCTGTGGTCAAGTCCTTAGGGACACAGGGCTCTTCACCCTAAATTGTTTAACCAGATGGGTTCCTAAATCTCAGACTGGTCTCCTGAACACAGGGAGGGTGCTATGTGCACACTGCTAGAGCATCTGTGTCTTGGGAAAGTCAGACACACTGGCTGACTTATTTGTAGTGTTGTGTAGCCTGGTCACTACACCATGCAAACCTCTCCATTCTCTAGGGAGGGCTGAGTGCTCACAACAACAACACACAAAAACAGTAAAAATCCCTGTGGAAAGTACAGCTACCAAAAGGGGGACAGTGTGGTATCCCAAGAAGAGCCTGGCAACTCTCCTTTCCAAGAGAGGGTTTGAAGTCAACTTTCTTTTTGGGAAAAAAAAAAAATCCAGAGACCGACTAGGCAACTAATGCAAATAAATTGTAGTCTGTCAAGAAAGGGACCAAACCCTGTTTCTAATTATCTTTCCCTAAATGATCCTTGTTCTCATGTTCATTCTCAGTATTGGTAATTAGTTACAGCTCACTTTCAAAGGACTGCTGGGAAATGTGAGTGTGCAACATGCACACAAGCTCTGTTGGTTGGAACACGATCTTCAGAGGAAAGAGAAAGGAGTGGGCTCACTCCTAGATGCTGCCAGGAAAAAGAAACGACAGGATCTCCTCTCCATCGCCATGTGCAAGGCCGGTCCTTCTGTTTGTCACTGTGAGCTCTGAGAACTGCGGAGCTCACAGAATGCGAACCTTAGACACAGAGCAGGCTGGAGTCCAAAATCCCCTCTACTTTCCACATGCACTGTAATTCCCTTAGCTTGGCTGAACCACAGCCTCTTCACTTGTAAAATACAGAGCATCACCTACTTCAGATGGTTCTGCACAAGAATGAAATGAGGTCACATACGGTCACATCTAGGACAGTATCTGGTTTACATGAGCTCCTCAAAGAAATCTGTTCCCTTTGTCCCTCTTCTGCTGTTAATGTTTTAGACAAGTAACCAGCCTCCCCTATATAATGGCAGATAATAGATGCTTTGGATGAAAAAATACTATATAAAACAAAATATGATTATTAACTATCAAGATGAATGCCCAAAGGCATCCATTCACTTTATAAAATATGTAAAGGTAGCAATTCACTAACAAATGGGCTACGGCAGGGGCTTGTTGTGAGGTGCCAATTTGCTGAGGAGAGAAACATGCTATGGCCAAAGTGTCCACTGACAGAAACAGCCAGAGAGGAAAGGCGAGGTCTCTCCTAGATCACTGAGTTTAGAATCTAAAGAGAGACGACAACACCTACCAAGAAATAAGAAAACTAAGGGAAATGGCAGTGGACATGTATGTGGCATGGGGCATGGACACAACATGGGAACTCTGACTCTAGAAGTCCCATGCTCTCACTCCAGGTCTTTGGGGCTAGCTACAGAGATTAATCTTCACCCTGGGAGGCAGGGATGCCAAAGCCTACACTACCCAGCTTACAAAGGATATCAGAGAGTATGCATTTTGTAAACAAAATACCAAGTACTACAAAAAGCTAAAGTAAAATTATTGCCACTAAGCTGCATACAGCTTGGAGGTAAATAGCAGGCTGAAATAAGGAAGTCCTGGGGTGATAAGACAGGAAGAGGGAAACTATGACTCTTAATGAAGATGCTACGTGAATGATCCAAGGAGAAACACAAGAGCTGAGAACCATGCAGCTGGTGCTCAGCTTATCGCTACATCCCAGCATGCCACAGGAAGAGGCAGCCTCTGTAAAAAAGCATGCACAGTGAACATTCAAGAACTACACAGCTTCAGTTCAAAACAAAACTCAGTAGAGCCACCACAACTATGGTGTAGCCATTTCTATTCCTTGTCTTCACAGTGATCCAATGAAACTGGTTTCCTCATAGTCTTCCCAATGAGAATGACGCATCCAGCACCAGGGAAATGCTTTGCTGTTCGCCCCAGGGGACATTAGGTTCACACAGACCAGAAAGAGTCAATCACTTATTGCAGAGAAACTCGGGAAACAAAACACAAACGGAGACCACTTCATCTGTTCTAGACTTATTCCAGCACTGGTTTCCCTGGCTTTGAGAGGTGGGCGAGCACCACAAATCATAAAGGAGGAGGCTCTGCACTTTGGTAAGACTCAGCCATGAGTGACAGCTTGACTGCCCTACATTTCTACTTCATACAAGAAAGATCTGACTCTAGTTTAGAGGTCTCTTGTTATACAGACTTGCACTGGGAAAACTGAGTGGATCTATTCTGCTATAGCTGGCTCATTCCCTAACAAGATGAACCTTCTAGCTAGTAGCCATCAAGGAGAAAGCAAAAGGGATGGATTTTGTCTCTCAAAAGGTAATTAAGTAGGCACTATGGCTTGATGGACTCCTTCAGTGTATCCAGTTTCCTTGGTAACCTAACTATGTACTAAATGGTTTCTATGGCAAAACATGTTCCAGAGTCCAAACAAGCAACCTACACATACAATTTGGAATGTACCTTATTAGCAGCGGGGCTTTCTATACTTTAGGAAATTAGTAAGCTTAAAAACAAGTCTTGGTAAACAGATACCTCTAGGGAGCCTACTCAGAGACTGGGATTGGGAAAGCCAAGTCTAGAGAGTAGACTCACTCTGAGAGTAATGGGCCAGTCAACCAGAGGGAGATTAGAATATTTCTGTGAACACCTAGAAGCTTCTTTCCATGAAGAGAAAGAAGCTTCTCAAACAAAAAGGGTAGCCAGTTTACCACCTAGAGCCCAAAGCAAAAGACATTACCTTTTTCTCAAGTGAGATGACAAGAGCACTTTATGGACATCTAGAAATGTATTGAGACACATGCAGCATGCAAGGGTCGGTGGTGTGCAATGTCCTGCTCCATACAACACAGAACCACAAACCAAAATGAGTACAGCATCCACATTGAGAAACCAACACCCTGCTGAGAAAACTTCCCAATGGGACTAAATTTAAAAATTTAATGGGTTTCTTTTTATATGTCTTTCTTTAAAAAAAAAAAACAAAACAGTTCAGGGGACAAGAACAAACCTAAATGTTGTTTTTAACCACTTTAATGAGAACATTTTTGTCATGAAGATGTAAACTTAAATAAGTAAATAACATAAAGAAAATTTAAAATGACTTGCCAAAGATGAAAACAACTTTCACTTCCAGCACGCTAGGCGGGCATTCTCAGCACTAAGCTAGACTTCCGGAACTAACAGCTCTCAATGACATAATGGCGTTCCCGAAGACTGCATTCATTTCCTGAAGACTGAAAACGTGGGTAAAAGGTAAATTGGGCTTTGTGCCTTGTTCATCTTCAAGATAAAATCTTTCAAAATAAGTTGCTGGAGAACCCTTCTGATAAAGCTATCAAAACGAGCTTAAAAACATAAACATGCAAAATGCTCTCTGATTAGCTCCATTCGTGAGAAACCAGAGAACTGCCTTGGGAATAGCGAGCAGTAATGAAAGGTGACAGAAAGATGACAACTAAAATCGAGACATGCTTTCAAAGGACAGCAGATAAAGAGCTGTGGCCTTCCCTGCTGGGAGTCAGGGAGGAAGTGGGCAGACCAGTATACACACAGAGGCATGGATGAGTTCTGGGACCTAGAGTTGGGGGGAGCTGGGTACAGGATAACTGGAGGGTACTATGGGTACAAGCCTTTCTTCAATCAAATCCCTGTGCATTGTGTAGGTGTGACTGTCTTTCCTGAGATGAAAAGTTCAATGCATGAGTGAAGGGTTTGTAAAGCTTAGCACAGATAAAGGTCCTGCGAGCTTCCTAATGACTGATGACAGTAGACTGATACTTGGCTGAAGATGTTCCTGCCACTGCCCCAAACCCTTTTTCCACCGTACTTATGAAAAGTGAATAATAGAGATATTGTTGATTGACAAGTACTACTGACATCTAGTGTGTAGGGGCCAAGCATGATATTAAATGTCTGTCAATGAAGAGAAGAGACAAACCGTCCTCCTAAATAAGAATAGTGATTCAGTCCATACCATCAATAGTGCAGTGGCTGAGAAACTTTGTAGACTAAAGTACTGAGCAGTACTTCACAGTTAACAAATGTTCAGCAGCTCCACAAAAACGCCATGTATTGTACGTACAACAGGGTCTCTATCAAACAGTATGGTAGTCATTGATGTCTTGATATGCATAGCAAATCAGATTCTTTTACTTTATTTTTTAAATAGTATTTTTCCTTCTTTGAAGTCTCACAAACTTCTACAATGAATATTGATCATGTCCCCCCGCCATGTCCACCCACCCACTCTCCCTAATGCATCCCATCCCCTCTCCCTCCCAACTTCATTTCTTCTTCTTGTTTGTTCCCAAAAAAGTCATTTCAATTTCGGATTTCAAATGCCTAGATTCACCTCGGAAAACACTTAACTATTACCACTAAGGCCAAGGAGATCCCTTTGGTCCTTACCGTCACCACTGCTAGAGTCAAACTGCCCAGACTCCAGTGGTGCTGTTCACCACTTGCCAGATGCAGCTCAGAGTTGCCATCAGGACTGAATTATTTGCCAAGCTCCACAACTTCCAGACCAACATTCAAGGCTAAAGAACTGCTCTAAGAAGCAGCTTTCTAAACCTTTCAAACTTAATGGAAAACGTTCAAACTAATCAAAAGGGCACTTACAGCATGAAGCAAAGGTACTCACTAGTGCTATGTGGTGCAGTGCGTGTGTGTGCATGCTCTCTCTCTCTCTCTCTCTCTCTCTCTCTCTCTCTCTCTCTCTCTCACGCACACACACACGCATACCTATTCCTTTGCTCAAATATAACATAGTTTTCATATTTAGCGTTTTTTAAAATTATACGGCCTTGGTAAATTTTTAGCACACTGTGTAATGCTGACTGAAGTCCTTGTGTATATTATCTTTAAATGTATCTATTTTACACAATTGCAAGTTTATATCCTCTCCACTTCTGTGTCTTCTTTGACCCTGGTAGTCACCACTCTACTTTCCTGAACTCTCTATTTCTATAGATTCCACAAATAAGTGAGATTATGCAGTATTTTTCTTGTGTTTGTTTGTTTTATGTGGCCTCTAAGTTTGTCTAAGTTGTTGCAACATGGCAAAATGATCTATGTTCTTAAGGCTGAATAATCTCTTTGTGTGTCTGTGGGGTGGGGGGAGGAGAAGCATATCACAGTTTATTTGTTAATCTGCTGACAGTCACCTAGGTTATTTATATACTGAAATATTCCCAACCAGTTTGGTTGTTTTCAGCATCTGTGTTCCTTACAATTTTATTTCTTCTTTTACCAAAGAACTTGGAGGGCCAGTGAGATGGTCCAGTAGGTAAAGACACTTTCTGCCAAACCTGACAATCTGGGTTTGATCCCTGAGAGCTACATGGTGGAAGGAGAGAACTGAGTCTTACAACCGAGTCTGTCCTCTGATCTCAATACCTGTGCTGTGGCACATATGTATGGACACCTGCATGAATGCACACACACACAAAATTTTAAAGAGTTGGCAAAAATTAAGTCAATAGTTCCTGGCAAATAACCTGGCAGAATAGCAACACTGAAGTGTGAACGCCAGAATATCAGCATCTACATATACATATTCTGAGGAATTTTCTTAAGTGTAGGGACAGAGAAATCTAAACCTTTAAATGGATTTGGTTTTAAGATGAAATATTATCTGATGTAAGTATAAAGCTTTAAAAACTTACAAAACGTCTTCCCTTAGGTTTAAAACCCATGAAATGGGTGATGCTAACTTCTGAGGAAACTGAAGTTAGGAAAGGGTAAGAAAGAGCATGGAAGCTCCAGCAGCATGTGCGTCCGCAGAGACAAGTGCCTGTAAAAATTCTGCTCAGCAGGAAAACCTGGCACAAAACAGTCCAGCCTTACATCATACCTTTGAAAGATTGGGGTGGAGTAGGGAGGGGCAGGATTAAAAGGCTGGAGGGAAAAATTCTTTGCATATAGGAAAAAAGAGACTGTCGGTAAAATAATTTTTCCACTGATATATCTATGTCAAAGTTAACAGCGTGGGCCAGCTTCAACTGGGTGAAGTAGGTCTTGAGCTTTTCCAAGGATATCCTTTATTTTGCTGAATGTTTATAAAAAATAAAGTTCGCAGACAGAATCATTCGCTCCCTCTTAGGGCCCTGTTCCCTAACATGTTGGCTCATCACTTGTTTTGTTTTAAATCAAAGGCCTTTCGTTCACCAAGCCATTAGTGCTGCTGGTAAAAGACAGTGTGTCTGAATTTTAATAAGTGTAGAAAACTCCAATATAATCATTAGCCCTTTATTATGGGAATCAAAATCAGACATACCAGGATCAAATTACATGCTCTCTAATAAAACCCACACAGTAAAATCTGACAACACTGATGTTAGGCCTTTCCTCCTCCAATAACAGCACAAGGAGCCCCACTTCGCATCCAAATTTTACATAGTAGGAGCCTTAGTCATTACCCACTTAGACCAAGCAGTGGTAATCAGGAATCAGGGCATTACTTAGGGCCTAAATAATTACTCTTTGAAAATATGCTGAAGACGATACAGTCAATGCACATTTTAGGGAAGAGATGAGCAACTTGAAAACCCACCTGACATATATATCTATGTCTGTAGCCACATTCTCTTCTAAAAACTATGTAGATGACACTCTCTTCATGTCTGTGTACACAGAAACCCACTGGTGAGAGAAACTAATAGTGCCTCTGAGAGCCAAGTGCCTGGAGAAAATGGGATGTGAGCCATAAAGCTTCATGGAAGTCAGGGCCAAAACACAAGCACTCCCCAGTGTCGGGGCCTTGCTTCCTCTGAAGCACTTATTTCCATGTATGGTATGAACTATATTAGGTGTTTATATTGAGTGGGAAGGCGAAAAGAGTGACAGACCTCTCGTGTGAATCTGTCATCCCACTATGAGACAAAACAACAGACAAAAAGAACTCGCTAACATAGCAATTATGTGAGCTATTTTGATGGAAGTTAAAATTTTCTTTTACTTAAGCAAATATTAATACATCTGAATAAAGGTTTCTTGGAAAGATGATCATTCATTATGTACCCTTTGCAACAAGTGTTCCAAATCTGTTTATTTTTAATACTATGGGGCCAAAGAGTGGCAGAAGAGGTGTGCTACTGTGCTGCACACGAACTACCGTGTACGAACTGAACAAATGCTGTGTGGACACTGAATAAATGTCACACACACACAGCAGTGACTATAGTGGATGCTGGGAACCAAACCTGGGCCTTCTGCAAAAGCAACAAGTATTCTTAACTGCCAAGCCATCTCTCGAGCCTCTTGTCGCCTAAAATTATATGGTGAAGCCTTTATTCCAATGTTTTAGGAGACTGGCTGCTTTGGAAGGTAAACAGTTTAGGTAAGGTCCTGAGTGTACAGTCACTGTGATGGGATGAGTATTCTTGTCCGAAAATGAAGACATGCTAGCACTTCTGTCATGTGAAGACATAGCCAGTAGGTGGTCTTTTGCCAGTTAGGAAGAAGGTTCATTACTAGACATCAGTCAGTCTTTCTTCCTTCCTTTTCTTTCTTTCAAAACTTTTCATTTTCTTTGTAGATTAAACATCGTGCATCCCAATCCCGAACTCATCTCCCCATCCCCTTGCTTCTGTCCTCTGCCCTTGCAGGCTTCCCCAAAAAACAAAATTTAAAAGTAAAACTAAAAAACAAAACAAAAACCCAGAACAAAGCACGAGGATTGAGAGATCAAAATCAGCCCAAGCTACATGGTGGGACCCTAACACAAAACAAGAAAAAAAAACCCATCATGAATTTATAACTTATTAATATGAAATACTAAAATACTGCTTTCATTTCTAGGAGTTTGTGAAACATTTTAGCAACTGACTTTTACCAACAGTACAATGCACTTTTCGTAGTGCACAATTCTGTGGGTTTTGACGAATAGAAAATTGTACATCTACCACAGCTGTGACACAGAACAACTCTACTGAGCCCTAAAATGTCCTACCTATTTGTAGTTAAGCTCTCCTTCCATCCTCACACTTAGAAAGGACTAAAATAACCTGCTCACTGCACTAATGACACCTGCTTCATAATTTTATACATTGCTATCTACTTCTAGCATGTATCTGACATAAAGATGAAAGGGGATGAGTAATTGAAACAACAGGGTGGCACAACTAAAGGCTTAGTGGAGTCCAGACAAAGACAGCGTGAAGAAAGGCACACTCACACCGAGTGATGGACTGGATGTAAGCAGGGGTGGAGGAGGTACCAGAGAGATGCAGGCAAAAGCACTGGGCTGGACGTGGCTGATGAGTGATCACGTATGAGGAAAATTAATGAGCTCTGTTTGACTTGAGAGAATGACGAAGTCTGGTTTGTGCTTTTAAAGGGCCACTCTGTCTAGAATAGCAACTAGCCTGGAAATGCTAGGAAACCAGTCCCCAGTCTAAGGAGAGCACAGTGTTCTCCTAGCATAGTTTAATCCAAAGGCACAAGAAATGAAGGAAGAAAAGTCTGGATAGCTGTATGATTAGGGTAACACTTGAATGTCATTCAGCACATCAGCAGGCCAGCCAGCCAGCCGGGCGGTGGGAGGTGGGGACTGAAGAACACACCACACAGACACATTTCTAGTGAGACAGCTAAGCAGGTAACCCAGAGCCCTTCTCCTAAAAGACACCTTTGTTTTGTTGGGAAAACCTTTTAAAGCAACAGCTCCATTCCCCTCAATTAAGTCCTTAAGAGTACCCACCACTGGTCTGACCATTTTTGGCTCAGGTGTCTGAATACATGGTTCTTAGAGGGCTACATGCAGGGTGGACACTGAAACTTCTCAGGCATGACGATACAACGTGTCTTAGACTGATGTGTTCAGCAAAGAGGAACAAAGGATGAGGGAAAGAAAGTGACAGGGATGGAGTTCTGCTTTAGGAACATGAATGTGGCAAAACTCAGCACGAAGGAGGCCTGATGGGACCAGGGCTGGGGCTGGGACTGGAGAGAGGGTGAGAATCAACCAGCAGTTGTTCATATGGGAAACAATGGTAAGAGGAAGGTGAAAAAAAATGTAGCAAGCCGCTAATAAAAGCAAACACTGGAGAAAAGCAGAGCTAGGGGAATGTGTGGGGGCAGGGTGGACAGTGTTAGATGATAATTTTCACTTAAAACAATCTACCTTGTTAAGTTTTTATTCTTACATTGTTTTCTATTTTATTAGCATATATTAATTGTGCAATATAATGGGTTTTGTTGTGACATTTCTATATACATACATAATATACTTTGATCATATTCACCTCCCCATAATTTGCATGTTAACGAGGTACATGAATTGGCTCCAGGAGAGTCTGTTATTCTCAAAACTATATTTAAACCTTGTGTTTCCATACATTTTTTTCTAGGGGAAAGTCCTGGGCCTCATCAGATCTTCAAAGAAGTCTGTGGCAATCTGTTGTTCTTGCACCAGGGTCAACCCTTTGTGCATTTAGTCTTCAGTGCTTTGCAGCTGGGGTGTGGACTTCCTTAATTGATACTGTTGGAGAGGCATTCAGCCTGCCAACTAAGGGCTGGTATCAGTTCAGAAATATCTGAGAACATTTCTTCTTCCACACTCTAAGTTCTCTGGTTCTACCTATAAAACTGCCCAGGGTCTTTGTTAACTATCACTACATATCCTGGGCTCTCTGTTCAGAAGAAGTTTCCTACTTGTGAATATAACTGAACAGCAACTACATCAACCAGAAACGACTGAGGCACATAGCTTTGCTAGTGAAAAATAGTGTGAAATTTGAAAATCACAAATGTCTCATCTCCCGTGCAAGAAAAATACTGGTACAAATCCTTGAAATGCTCAGCAGAAGACATGAGGCTTAGCCTTTTGAATGAGCAGGCTAGTCCTTATACAACAGAGTAATAAGGCACAGAGATGACCGAGGGGAGAAAACTAACCCAACATTGAATGTACCAAGGAGATCTGAGTTAGCACAGACTTGTACACATCTTACTTGTAAAGTCATATTTTCTGCCTAAAAGGAGCCTAAGCAAAACCACTGAGCTAGCACTGACTTCCGAGGCTGGGAGGTGGAAGCTGCACATGAGAAAGTTGCCAAACATATGACATTTAAGGGCTGATTGATCTTCTCCTCATAGAAGTCTGTTTGCAATGTTTCATAGCAAAGGCCGAGCTCTTGATGTGCTGGAAGACACAGGCTAGACAAAGGGCCAAACTCACTAATGAAAACTAGCTGAACTTTTCAGAATTCCATTCTAAGTCACGAAGAACCCATCTGGCCCTGCTCCCAGACCAGTAAAAGGAACATCGTAAGTCCCTAAAGGCTAAGGCAGCTCTTTCCACCAAATGCACATACACATCTCCCCTGACAGCTGGCTGCCTTAGCATACACTGGACTGTATATTTATCAAAGGAAAAAAACCTCTCCAGGAGCACAATATTTATTATAGGATTATTTGAGTGACTCACATAAACACGAGTAGGGCTAAATTAAGTCATGTTTACTATACTATGCTATTGCTTAAATCC
This sequence comes from Dicrostonyx torquatus, assembly GCA_028555095.1. Lineage (NCBI taxonomy): Eukaryota > Metazoa > Chordata > Mammalia > Rodentia > Cricetidae > Dicrostonyx > Dicrostonyx torquatus. The sequence goes on from JAQHUG010000318.1 coordinate 1,758,864, forward strand.
CAACCCAAAATTACCTCTAGTGATATGGGGCCTCTTTTTTCATGACAATTGGCAAAAGATTGTGTTTTCAAAGACAAGAAATATGTATTTTTGCCAAGTGATCTGCTTAGTCCCATATTTTCAAAGTTATCCATTAGGAAAAGACCGTCATGGTAGTCACACCCGGTATCTCAACAAATAGCAGATCAGTGTCAAGGTTATCTTTTACTACATAGTGAGTTCAAGGCTACTGGGATATGCAAGGTCAGGTCTCAAAAAACATTTTTTTGAACATCTAAAATGATATGTTCTACCCTGCCAGATATTAAATTCAGTGGACTAAAATCACAATATAGTGAATTTTCTTGTTGAATTAAAATTTATTTGATTTATCTGAATGTAGTATTTTTACATACAGTTTCAAATAGCATTATTTTAATTTTCAATAGTCTCTGAGTCAAATTTCAGTGTGTTCCAGCCTCTGGATTATAACCCATCTATATGTCCTAAAAGACTGTGTCTGTTGCCAGGTACAGCAGGAAAAGGGAGGCCAGAGAGGCCTTAGTGGGAGGAGATGAGAGACTGTAAGGTCAAAGTTCCTGAAACTGAAACCATGCTCACCACCTGCAGGGTTCAGGTGAGACAACTCTCCTACAAGTAAAGTTCAGCCTCCCCGAAGTGGGGCCAAGCAACCTCCAAGGAAGCTAGCTGCTGGCTACAAGGACAGGAATGAGAATGGAAAACAACTATGGAGCCCATTTGCCTTGCTAGGCAGAGAAATAGTCAACTCCTGCCCTTCTGGAAGATCACATTAATAGGTAGCGGGGCTAGGGTAGGGCCAGCTTGGCAGGAAATGGCTTGTCTTCCCCAGCTCTCAAATGACAGGAGTTTATAGTTTAATAAACCAATATGCCCAAAAAGTCAGAAACACAGGAGGAAAATAAGTAGTATTACTAGAAGGCATGTGGTAAAGAAAGTTCCATGGAGGAGATGACCACCAAGACCTAAAACGATGGGCAGATCATTTGTAGACCCTGTAGGAGGGGGACCAAATGTAATGTTCTGGAACAAGGAAACAAACTACAGATGTGGAAAAAACACAAAGCCTGTTGAAAAAAATGATAAAACACTTGGCTAAATGGCAGGTTATGTGAAATGTCTGGATGGTGGTAGAAAGGTAAGTGGAATAGCCACACAGAATTGCTTGAATACCAGACTGCTAGCTGAATTACTTGAGGAATGTTTGAGCAAAGCCATTGTGTGAGTGGGGCTTCAGACAGCGACAGTTCTGTGCCAAATAGAAATGAACCCAAAGTTAAAACTGGAAGTCAAACAGGACGAGAGCGAGAGTCAAGAGTCCGTCAAGGGGAATGGCAGCAGAGGGGCAGAACCAGAAGAGGTACAAAGCATGAATGACACCGTAGAGAGAGGATTTGGATTTGGATTACAGATAGCTGTTAGCCACTACATGGGTGCTGGGATGCAAACCCCTGCAATAATAACATCAGACCACTGGCCTCATGAGGGGACGGGTGTGGTAAATGGATGCCTGTAAGATGTGAACCTGAGCACCCAAGAGGATGGTGAAGGGAAACAGGACAAAGAAGAATTGCTGCCGTATAAAGATGATAAGCTTGGTTTTAGACATTCTACTAATTTAGACATCTGAATTTGAGGTGACAATGATGAATACAAAAACGAATGTCCATCAGATGGCTAGAAAAGCAGTTTTATTAAGGTAGCCACATTATTAGAAAGGAATACCAGGGAGCCATCCACAAAGAAGGTCATGAAGATAATCTGGGGGCTGGGGAGAGGCCAGTGAGATGAGTCACCCTTTAGAGCACTGGTTGTTATTGCAGGGGTTTGCATCCCAGCACCCATGTAGTGGCTAACAGCTATCTGTAATCCAAATCCAAATCTAGAAGATATGACCTCCTCTTCTGACATCTGAAGGCAGTGCACACGTATGGTACACAGACATACATTCAAACAAAACACCCATACACATAAAATAAAACTCTCAAAGAAAAATATTTATGAAGAAAGAAAATGATCAAGGGGGCTGGTGAGACAGTTCAAGCCAGTAGAGGTGTTGTACACAGGCCACATACCCTGAGTTTGATCCTCAGACCATCTAAGGTGGCAGCACACGACCTGCTCCCTAGAGCTACCCTCTGACTTCTACTTGTATGCTGTGGCATGCACACACTTGCATTAATGCACACTAAAAATAAAAATAAAGAAATAATCAAGTGATAGAAACACTTGATTAATGAGGCAACAAACAAAACCGTCAGTGAAGGAGACCATGAAGGGTCTAAGAACACCAGGTCACAGGGGTCAGAAAGCTCTACAGAGAGCACATGCCAGGAACACCATTATGAGCATCAGAAGAGAGTAAAATGGATAGCAACCTGAACATCTGAAAGTACTAAACACATCAATTGTCACTGCGTTGCTTATTTATTTTCTAGAGAAGTCATATGACATTAGAAAAGCTAGACCTTCAAAAGCCTTCCAGCATTCCCTTCATCAAACTGGATGGATATGCAATCCTGAGCTCTTACAGTGTGGGTAAGTTTTCCAAGTTATTCCTACCGCCCGAAAAGCACTAACAGCACTGGCCACAGGTTGAGCACTACAAAGAGCCCTTTCCTATTGTCTCACTGGAGTAGGTGCAATTACAACTGAGCTCTGCCCCCTTTTAGAAGAAGAAACAGAGCTCAAAGTCACTTGAGCCATGCTGTCACACAGTAAGTGGAGGAGCAGAGGGCTTCTAGCGCCAAGTCTCACAGTGTCTTCTTCACTAACCACAAGTTGCAACTTGTGGCTGTTTTTATGCCTCTTACTGTACTCTAAGCAAACTAGGGCACAGGGCCACATCACATTTATCTTGACAGCCTCTGGCACTTGGGCAAAGGGCCTTGCACTTGGTCAGTTCTTGCCAGGTTGTTCCTACTGAAGAATGAGCACATGCATGTGTGCAGGCACACAGGCCTCACTATGGGTGGACATTTATGAGCTGGTAAGTTCTGCATACTTATTTCCAAGGCGGACTGTAACTTAACAACAAAAAGTTCTAAAAACAAATTCTGTACTTGTGAAAGATGCCACCTGGTCTGCCTCAGGGGCTGAAGTCCTCTTTTTATGCACTGAGTGGGAACAACACTGGGAGTGACGAAGCTGGTTTTCTTCAAACCACTCCCATACATGGGCTGGAGCCAAGAAAAGGGCCCACACCTTCCAGAGATGAGCACTATGCTGTCTCAGATGCCCAGTTCACCTTTCGTTCCACTGCAAGAACTGCCAACAGTCTGGGACCGAGGGAAGGTATGGCACATTTAGTGCCAGCTCTGATGATGTAACCTTAGCATTCACAGCTTTTCTGCCAGGAAAAAGCAAGGCAACTGGTTTAGAAATGATTTTTCCCTGTTCTAATATGCAACTAGAATCTAATATTTTGCATTTCCGACCACTAGCTAATCCTCCTCCCCTCTGTCCTCACCCTCGCCCTTCTTTAAGTGTAACTCAATGCTGGCTCCATTCACTCAACAAGTACAACTTAAGGTCTAAGTCAAAGGACTGGTTTTGATTCCTTAGAAAACAATGTACATAGTACATAAAATATGTTTATTTCATAAACGTCCCTCATGCATGAAGAACACAAAGTTCTTCTCAGAAGTGTTTATTCTTCAAGCTATATGCATGCACAGTGGGAGGCTTGAAAATAATAGGCATCTCTGCATCATGAGGACACACAAGCCATGTGCAACAGGGCTGTACGGCACCAGGCAACTATTCCTGGGTTTGGGAAAAACACAAATATCAGAACATCATAAAATCATAATGCACTTGGGGGTTTTTCGACCAGTGTATCTAACAGATGTTCCTTTTCATGGGGACTGTCTAATTTGGAGACATTTGGTACTCATATTGTCAAACTCTTTAGAGTATAACAAATCGATCCCTTTCCTTCATGTGATGACAACATCCTAAGTAGTGTTTTTCTATTTCTATTTCTGGGACTAGTTAATATCTTTGCCTACTGCACAGACAAGCTGGGGCAGAGTGATAATAGCCAGACAGGCCTGGAATTTCCCTTTGCCCATGTGCTGGGAGGTGGAGAAGTTAGACATCTTTTGACCATTTTTAAATAATGTGTAACAGGCTCTTGGTCTCCCGGAGCTTCTGACTGTAAGATATCCTGCGTGTAGCTTGGAATTTCTCAGAAAGGACCATAGCAGAAACTGAAAGAACAGATCCTCAGCTAAGCTTACAGCCAGGCAAGTCTAGTTAGAGATGCCCCTCCCCTAGCTGAGAGTTGGCTGGGTAACAAAAAACATAGGTAGCAAATGAAAGCTTAACACAATGTCTAAGACAATACTGATCCCCTTCACTTGGTTCTGAAAACTTATCCCATGGCCATCACCTTCCTGAAATGATATTATTTCTCTTTTATGCTCTGAACTCTGCAGGAATTACCTAGATACAACAGTCCCCTTTATCTGTGAAGGATACGCTCAGGGACCCTCAGCAGATACCTTAAACCACAGAAAAATACCACAGACAAATTGTGATTGAATCACAAATATCCTAGGTTTTGCTATATACATGCTGAAGGATGACAAAGTTTAATTTAGAAATACAAAGTGCGACATTAACAATAACCACAATGAAACAGAATAGCAACTTCTACGGTCTAATGTGCAAGAAAAAACTAGCACGAGTTTCTCCTCCAGTGTTTCATGGAAACAAGATCTGCTTACTGCAGAACTGAGCGAACTGAATGGCGTTAAACTTGTAGAGATCCTCCTCCTGCCTCTGCCTCCCAAATGCTGGGATTTAAACACACATAGCACCATGCCTAGCTACTGGGCCCAGCTCCCATGCCCAGCCCAAGTTGAAAACTTTCACCTTTCCACTTTAAGTGAACTCACCTTAAGCAAGCCAGGGCTTCTCACTAGCATGTCCAAATTACCATCATCACTATTCTTAGACTTTGGGCTATTATAAAGTAAAACAGGGTTTCTGAACACAGCCACTGTGAAACCACAGCAGCTGACCTGATAAGATATCTACTAATGACTAACAGGTAGGGAGCATGTACAGCATGGAAAAGCTGGACAAACAGGTGACTCCAATCCTAGGCAAGAAGGAGCAGGATCACACAAGACTTCATAAAGCTTCTTAATATGATGCACAAGTTAAAACTTATGAATTCTTTATTTCTAAACAATTCCACTTAATGGTTTCAGACTTCAGTGGGTTGTGAGTAAATTAGATCCCCAAAATATGCAACCACAGATAAGAGGTTAGGGCACTACTGAAATCAGTTTAGCAAGTGTGTAAGCCGTCACAGAGCCATACCTAAAGTTTTCTCCATTTTAACAGTTCTCTAAAATCTCATGCTGAAAACTTCTACTTGAAGATATAGGAATGTCTGGCTGTTTGCTTTAGTATTAGAAATATATATATATATATATATATATATATATATATATATATATANTATATATATATATATATATATATATATATATATATATATATATATATATAGTTGAATTAGGTGAATATGTATTAACCAAGAAACATGTTAATTTGGGGGTGAGAGTTACATACTAACTTATGAGACTGTAAAGATTAAGCCATTGTTGTACAAGGCACTTTGGGATGGTGCACGTATTCATCAATCTGAGGGGCATACAGCTCAGCAAAGGATTAATGAAATGCCCATCACATGTAGGCAGATGGTAAGATGAAGACAAATTTCGCATGATAGGGGAGGGTACAGTACTCAAAGCAGTGTTGGTGATGAGGGCATTTGAGCAAAGCCATAGAATGTGTGCATTTTCCCAAGATGGGGAGACTACTACACTGTGTACCAGAGGAACAGTTTTAGACACTGAAGATATAGTAGCAAGAGTGATGAACTGAGAACATTTCTGTTGAAAAGACAGACTAAGTGAGGGGAACAACAGAAAAGTGGTGAGAAAGACTTGCTATCGCCAGTCCTCTGCATAAAGAGGGGCACACTGAGAGCTGGGTGGGGTTCTCTTTGTTTGTTTTTTAGATGAGTGTCTCTATGTAGCCCTGGCTGTGCTGGAACTAGCTCTTGTAGACCAGGCTGGCCTTGAACTCACAGAGATCAGCCTGCCTTGGCCTCCACAGTGCTAGGATTAAAGGTGTGTGCCACCACATCCTGCCGAAGCACTGGGTTTTAGAAACAGAAAAAGTGACTTAAAATATACCTTTCCTTACTCAATTGTTTTGCTACATCTTAGGTCTTTAGAATAAGAATATTTTATTGCAAACTAGGCACAGTCACTCCAAAGAAATAACCTCGCTTCTGTTCAGAAGAACAACAAACCTATTTCTAGGCTTTAGTGGCACAGGCTGGCAATCCCAACACCTCAGGAGCTAAAGGAGGAGGATTTCCACGTCCGAGGCCAGCTTGGGCTACATTAAGACCAGCTTGGGGAACTTAGCAAGAAACAATTTCTAACTCAACAGTAAACACTAGGTTGGGGATACAGCTCAACCAGTAGAGCCCTTGCATAACGTGTGTGAGCCCCTACATTCCACCCCCATTGCCACCAAACAACATTCTTCCGAGAAGGCAATGAGCCGCTTATGGTTAGCTAACATACTCATTTCTCAGACATCTTGGGATGGTTTTCTCTCATTTTCTTATCACCAAAATATCTGAATTTAACTCATTAAGTTCATACTGAGTGTCCTTGACCAGTACGTGCTCACGTCATGACATCCTTTCCATTTCTCCTCCAACTCTTCCCTGTCACTTACCCACTCACTCATTCATCTGCCATGAATGCTAATCAAAAATAGCAGCACTAATAGCTACTATCTGGGGAGGATTGTCCCAGTGCCAGGCTCTACACCTAATGCTCAATGAACAGTACTTAATATCATTCTAAAAATAACATTACTAAATAAGCACCAGTATTTCTATTTCATGAAAAAATAAGATCCAAGGCATTAATACTTCACTAGTTGCTAAGGGTATATGCAGCTCTGATTCCAGAACCTCTTTCTCTTATACTGCATTGTTGCCTCCAGCTCATATGGCCTTTCATTAACATGGGTCAGTATTTTAAGTTAAAAATTCATGCACTGGGTAGGGCAAAATACAGTCTTGCTACTGTAAAATATCCCACTCTAGCTGTTATTAGAGATATGTAAATAAACGAGAGAATGCCTGTACATTACAGACTTTCACAATGTCTCACATTTGGTATAAGCAGCTGCATCCTATCAGTTTGTAAGATGGGGTGTCCATGACTCACAACTTATAGCAACTGAGGTCAGAGAGCATGAAATGGCTCAGTATATTAATGTCAGATGACAAGCACATCTAGTCTCAGACAGAAATCTGCCAACTCTGACTAAATGACCTACAGGGAACTCTAACAATGCATTTCAGTCAGAACCTGTAAAAAAATTCTGTTGATGAAAAATGTGTCTTGTCAGAAGTTCCCAACCAAATCTGTTTATGATCCATTTTTAATGAATCTCAGCATCCTTTGAAGTGGAATAAACTACTAAAGCATTTAGCCAACAATAAGCACATTGTGAAGGGAGTCTTTATAAAACTCATTACTAATGAGAAAAGTTACTTGGTTAGACACAAGCATGAGAGCAAACTGTTTGTACTTTGTGACTGAACGTCACAAAACACCATTCAGAGCTATTTAAACAAAAGACCTCAAACATCATTATTTTAAAATATCTACCTTTAATATTACCGTTATCAGTTCCTGATTAACTTTTTGCTTAATATCTTAAAGAAACTGGTTATATTTTCACAAATAACTCTGACAGTTTCAAATACATGAGTCAGGCTAGATATTATTCAGCAGTCCTCCTCAGGCTATAGCTACTGCTTTCCCCTGAGGACACCCCAAGACAGTAGCTATTTGTACTTGGTGTACCTACAATTCTCTCAAGGATCCAGAGGCATAATACAAAGACTATAAACTGCATTAATAAGATTCACTAAAAGATTAAACTTGCAAATACTATCTGCATGCACTGTGCTACCAATGCTTTCAACCTAGAGCTGGAGAGACAGCTTAGCAGTTGAGAATCGGCTACTCCTGCAGAGGGCCTGGTTCAAATCCCAGTAGTCCAGCTCCAGAGGACCTGATGCCCTCTTCTGGCCTCTGTTGGTACGTCCATTCAAGTGCTGCACTTACACTCAGGTGTGTGGACAGAAAAACATCTTTTAAAAAGTCCTAAAATAAACAAATTTCTGAGAAAAGAAAACTTAAAAAAAATTAAGAGCTCGCACTTCATAAAAGTGAGACACATGGCTTACTAAGTAGAAGCATCTGGCTCATCAGGTCAATGACACTGACACTTACTGCTCAATTCGGGGTGACAAGTACAACTTGGGGTACACTTGGGTGGCTTCAGTATCCTCAAAACTGACAGAAAGGAGGGCCACATCTTCTCCAGGGTCTTCATTTACATCCTTAGAAAGGAAGTGAAAAACAATATGAGCACCTGTTCTAGAAACACTTTTGGTTTTTTGAGACAGGGTCCCATTATGTAACCCAGAATGGCCTCAAATTCAAGATCTCCCTGCCTCCCAGAAGTCAACTCTACAGCCTATATCATCATGCCCAGCTTATTCTAGGATCATATTAGTGATGAGCTCACAGCCTACTGGCATGAAACCATGGTCGTGAGTTATCTTCATTCAACAGTCCAGCATACCCTTGCCTCATTCCTCAAGGTTAGTGCCTGTTAAACTTCTTGCCTGAAGCCTACCACAATAAAGCACACAGTCCTCAACGATTTCGCTTGTTCCCCTATAGGAAGCAGGGGGATGGATGTGATGGTAGCAGATTAGACAGAAGCAGAGTTAACACAACCAATACATACACTTCTAAAAGCATAATTTATATCTTAGAACACCAGCAAAATGTTAAAATAACCTCATTATACCTACCTTTGTATAAGTATTTAAATAGCAAGAATCCAGAGGAAGTATATTTCTGTGAAGTAGAAAATACACCAGCCACTACATGAACAAAAGGCTGGGTGGGGTAGGTGCACATCCACTTTAACAAAGTAAGGGTGGATGATTTACTTGGGAACTGCAACATACACTTATCATCTATGTCCAGTTATGAGAAAGTATGCTTTAAGACATACTCCCTATTAATCCAATAATTACAATTGCTGATCAGGGGGCACCTGGAGGTTAATGGTTAACTGAATCGATAAGTATTGAACATCAGACTTACAACTGAATATCAGAACTAATTCAATGAAGTATTAATGGTGCATAGATAAAGTGGACTGAATCAAAATTGGCAACTTTTAACTATGTGCCATGTACCAAGCTGTCTGCCAGAGTTCTGATGCTGCTGAATCAGAGTAACTCTAAAGCATATCAACTTTAATCTGATATACCACATTTCCATAACCCCTAGTAACCTGACAGTATCTCCAAGTTAAGTACAAAATCTAAAACACTAGAACTGGATGTCGTTCTCAGGTTGGGAATGGTTAAAAACTGACCTGTAATTTTCAATCAGTTAGCAGGTCCTGGGGGCAGGAGGTTTAGCCAGAAAAGGAAAGGGTCCCAGCCTAGGCCTGAACTGTGTGTGAGCATTGAGAATTTCAGGCAGAGGCCTCCATCTGCCCAAGTCCCACTCTTTCCTGCATCTTGAGATGCTGGTCAACACACATACTGCTCAGCATGGACATCTTCAGTATCCTTCCCTGGTTTCCTACTGTGCATGCGTGACATGTATACACAGGGACAAGGATCGTCAAGTCTCTCATATATTTTAAGATTAGAAATTAGGAGGAAATAAGCAAGGGTTAGTTAGGAATGTGTCAGTTCCACTTGCTGCAGCCATCTTCATGGCTGAGCTTTCCACTGCCTGGGCCTTGGCCCCATGTCTACATCTTCCTGTTACAGATTTGCTCACCGGCCTAGAGCACAGTGGACACACCAGAGGTCCTGGCTGCTTGCATGAGATGAGGGGCTACATGGAGAAGCACAGCAACCACAGAAAGCTGAGAAACACCAAAGAACAACCCACACTCATGTCTTGCTTCTGGCTCAAAGCTGCTCAAAGGGCCAGTCCTTTGCTTCCAAGGTCAGAATGGGGGCTATACAAGAATGTCGCAAATTCCAAATCAGGGTGGACAAGATCAGGTCAAGATGGCAGAGATGTAATTTGAAGTGAACCACCCCAGCACTCTGCCTCTGCCTCACAGAGGCACCAAACTTACTCTCCGACACCATACGCAGGAAGCAAACCTGCACAGTTCCCACTGGGTTCAAACACCAAAGATATAACTGGAGCTGGAGAACGCATGGTTCAGCGTCTGTGACCAGAGGCTATGGAGCACTTGTATGTGGAAACCAGAAGACGAACTGTAAAATGGATGTCTTAACTGTCCCAGACCTTTCTGCTGAGTCAAATGGCCTGCTCTGGGTGAAACACAGATGAAACTAGAAGAGAGGAGGAAAATCATGCTGGACTCTACATAGGCTCAATGTAACAAATTGAGGGAGGCACAAAAATCTTGACAAAAGGAAAAAGTTTCTGAACAGGACGGCTGCAGGCCTCCAAGGGATCTTTTCTTTTCTTTTTCCTTTTTTAATTCTAAAAAACGTGATTCTGATTTTCTGTCTCAAGCTTTTGGCTCTTCTATTTTCATCTTTCTCTTTTTAAGTTCTTAAATTGTTTTTTGTTTGTTTGGTTCATTGGTTTTACACTACAAAAATTAGGCTTTTTTTCTTTAAACAAGCCCAACTATATAGGAATTTATTTTAAAATTAGTTCTTCCATTGCTGCCTTCCATTTATTTTTCAAAGTAATCAATATTAACACTGTTACCTCAGTCAGCTTTCCTAGCACGTAAACACACACACACACCTCTTTAACCTCCTATTTTGTTTTCCCTAATGGGATCCTATTATAGACATCATTCTACTAGTTCCTTTTTTTCACAGTAACACACTATCTGCCAGCATGCATATGTCTTCTTGTTAACCATTTTCTGAGGAACAGACCTTCACGTTGCTTGCAATTCTTAGCCACTTGATAATGCATTGATGTATCTTGCATATGTGTATATAGTCTTTAGTAGTAATATGCCTATTTCTTAATAGGTAACTTAAGCTAAGTTTAAAGGTCACAAATACCTTATATTTCAGTAGAATTTAGATTGGATTAGATTTGGATTGTTTTAACTGAACAATTTCCAGAAACGCAGATTTGGGCCAATGTACATCCACAACAGTGCGAGAGCTGCCCCTCCTGCGCTGGTAACTTGCTAACACTGCCATCTCTCTCATTCTTTTTAAATTAGTATTGGCAGTTTGATAGCTGGCGACAGTATCCCAGTTCAGATTCAGTGTTGAGCTGAAGCAACTTTTCCCTTGTTTCTTGGATATCCACATTTCTTCTATATAACTGAGAAGTCCACTGTTGGCATGTCTTTAAGGCATTCAGATCTTTAGCGTTGGCTAATAATTTTATTAGCCTTCTCCTACAACATGTGTTATATATATATATATATATATATATATATATATATATATATATATATATATTTTATCTCATTCTAGGTTTAGGCATTTTTTTGAGGCTCTTCTAACATCATAGAAAATTCAGGTATTTTTACAAATGAAATCAAGTCTAGTCCATAACATTACATTAATATTGTTTTAGTTTTTCATTTAATGCTATATTTTGTCAGGAAAATATAGAATATATTTTAGGCATCAGGACACGAGAAAGCATGACTTTCTGCTTGTTTGCACACTTGCTTGCTTTATTCAAACAAGGGGAGAAGGCAGGAGGGAGAGGATGCAGTGAGAGGAATCAGGCCGATCAGTGCTTGGCAGTACAAACCCCATGTTGGCTGACTGTACAAGCCAAAAGACTAACAAAAATGAATTCCTGCCTTTTGTTCTCTGCATCTGATGGTAACTTTTGGAACCGCTTTCTGCAGGCACTATCAGCAGTGAAGTCTGGAGACATAGTGCTGACCCTTGTCTCTCCCCTATAGAACAACAAACAAAGTTCTACAGGGATTGATGGTTTTAACAGCAGAGTCCAGGATGAGAGTCTAAACTTTATGTCTCCTTGTTCTTTTACATAATGTAAAATATTCAACATTGAATCCCCTTTTCTATAAAATGAGGGATGAAACTGAGAAAAAATACTTAGGATACTCAATACTTAGAATCCACCTAATTATGTGACTCTAACACTTAAAGAATATCCAAGATCAAAGAAACACCATCTACACAGCTTCAGTCTGTGATCCAAGGGTAGAGGGGTCATCATGTTTAGAGTGGACATGAGGAAGGTAACAGAAAAGAAACCACACTGACTGCCAGTGCCAGCCTTGGGGTTCCATTGTGACACGTCAAAGTTGGAAGCTATGATCCAGGTCATAAACCCTGCAAAAACATACTGAAAAAAAAAATCTCAGGGGCCACCGAGGTCCTTTATTACTGGCAGCTTCATTCCATATGCCTATGGATAATTTCTAATTATTTCTCTTACCACCTTTTAAATTTTCCTCTTCACTATCATTCAAATAAAGAAGACAAATGCTTGAAGACAATCCTTCAAAAGGATAACTCTGGTTTCCATGATCAACCCTTAAAATCTGATGGTCTGCAGAAAAGGTGCCTGAGCCACTGGCCGGTTGTTTCTAATTTGTCTTCTGAATACTGCATTGCTTTGCTCCCCTTGGTAAGACACTCGGATTTTCCTTGAATTGGTATCTGACTCCTGGGTTTGGTTTGGGGTGCCTAAATAAGCCCAAAGAGTTCCAAAAATACAAATCCACACAGTGCTGCTTCCAGTTTCTGCAATTCGAACAGGCTCGTACATGTGTTCCCTCCCATCTGGGAAATTAGAAACTTGTACCGTCGTTCTTAGAAGCTAGCATTACAGATGATTATTGTAACCACTAATGGCAGCATTTGGAAAACGGGATGGTTAAAACGTAGTAAGGGACATTTTAAAATGAACAAGTATACATTTTCAGGGGTTCTATCTGTGCCATTTGAAACTGCCACAGGCTAAAACGGGAGGAAAAGACGCCAAATCTGCTAAAACTACAGAATGCCTTCTTCCTCCACAAAAGCGTGTCAAGCACTCACACATACATACATGCAAGGTAATAATAGCTATGATATTCTGTTGTGACCCCAAAACAACTCTGGCTCAGCCTTTGACTACAACAGAAAGGAGTTCCTGATATTTATGATAAATATTCAGAATAGGTGAGTTCTTGAGCATCTAAAAGCTTCAGCATCCCAGTTGTGGAACATATTGAAAACCAGAAACGATAAATACAGGAATAACAGAACAAGCAAATGAATAAAATTAACCACTGTGCTTGCTTTTCTAATCTGAAAAATTTTAGAGTTTCAGGTAGATTGTATAAAACTAAACAGGGAGTCCCTTCAACTAGGAAGATCTTCAGTGTTTATCTCAAGTGTCTTAAACTATAATCACTTATATTAAAGAAAACTCAAATTTGAAAAATGGTACCAGTCAAGCCTACATCTAATATAATGAGTCAACATTTTGTTTTGGGTCATGATTCACTTGCATGATTATTCTCAATAGAGGCTCTTTGCAAATATCAAAAGACTACAGAAAAAATAACAATTAACTCTGGAAATGAAAGTAAATACAAGTCTAATTTATCATTATGTGGTACTCCTTTTATATGCTAATTGTTTTAAGATAGAAGCCATTAAACAAGTTCCTATATGTTGGAAACATTAGTGTCACTATGGGTACAAACTACCAATTAACTAATTGTTGACAGACATTAGCTGAACCAAAAAAAAAAATATCATTAACTATGGGTCACATGGGAGGACTGTATAAAAAAAATCCATGTATTTCTCAATTCAGAAGTGCTTACACCCAATCTATAAGCATTACTGACAGACCCAGTGGGCATAAGAGACTATAATAAAGTTATTATATAATATGTCAGAAATCTGGTATGCACCATCTGAGTACATGTGAAGTGACACTAACCAAGATTAGAGACTGACCATGATTCCTAAGGTGACCATAAAATAGGGCTAAATATTGTTTATACGAAAACTGAGGTTTTTGACAAGGTACAAACTAAATATTTCTAAAACAAAATCTTATTCAGAGACAGCCTGAGAGAGTTGTTATGTCAGGTGCTCTATTATGCAATATAGATTCAGCATCCTCAGTTCACAAAATTTATATTCTTCAAATTACTTTTTTTTTAAGGTGGGAGAGAGTAAGATTCTCTTATAAATAAATAAAACGCATAGTATGTTGCAAATGTTACAGAGGAAAGTTAAAATAGAGTAGGTGATAAGGAGATCAAAGAGGATCTTACAGAGACTGGGGGTGGCCCTTCATCACTTAAGACAGAGATTGAGAATGAAAGGTCCCCCTGACTCATTGCGCTGCATATCAGCAGAAGAAATCCTAAGCAAGATCTGACTGTGGAGTCCACTGGCATTAACACATGACAGTAAAGACGGTACGAATATGACTGAATATAAGCAGAAGGAATATATTTAAGAAAAAATGATGTGCATAAGACCTTGGTTATTCTGTTCCATGATGCAATAGATAGTTCTGAATTTAGTCCCCTTTCTCTTCATTCAAATGTTGAGAAATACAAAAGTGCCAGAGAAAGTCATGAAGTCAGAGTGCAAACAAATCCAAAAGGAAGATCAGAAAGTCGGGTCAAAGAGACATAGCTGGGTCTCCTTGTGCCTCGCTCCAGCTGCTGGTGGTTCCCAGTCCTGAGGTCCTTCCCACACACGGGAGTGCTGAAGCACTCACTGGGTGAAGAATTCTGGAGGCTCAGTTACCACTCATCTCACAGAATGCTATTTAAATTAGAAGGGGGTGAGCAGAGAGGCAGAGACATCTTATGCAGGTAGTATGTAATTACCAGAGTTATTCTGATTAGTTTTGACAAGTGGGAATTTATCTGCCTAATCCAGATAAACGTGACCATGCTCCATTTACTTTTTCTAGATCTTATCTAATACCTCTATACATTATTCCTTTTATCAAAAAGTGCTCATCCTCTCTTCCCTGTCACCCACCCCCACCCATGCTGGTGTTATATACACGGGCACAGCCATACCCATATCCTGACATAAACGGGTAATGGTGATTTGAACTCAGGTCTTTTGCCTTGCTCAGCAAGCATGTTACACTGCTAATCTATCTACACAGAACATTTCTTTCTTTTCTTAGCTGGTATGTTTTTAATATCCTTAATTCTATCAAGCTGTGGGTTTGCCTGTTCTATTAATATTGTTTTCAACTATATAAATGATTCATGGCCTCCAAGGGCTCCTTGCACCATGCTGCTTCACGAATTCTCCATACTATGTGGTGGGGCTTTATATTCCAAAGAGACTCTGAATTTCTTGAGGACAGAATAGAAATCGATGTTACTGAACATGCACCACTAAACAGAACACCTGACGGGAACAACTTAGGAGAAGGAAGACTGGCTTTCAGAGACTTCAGGCTACCGTTGTATGGCTCTGTGTTTCTGAGCCTGTAGAGAAGCAGTACTTCATGGTGGGGGGTTGTTCATTTCATGACTAGTGGGCAGGAGGGAGGGACAGACAGACATAGGCACAGAGATAGGCATACAGACCAAGTATAGCCTTCAAAGTCACATTCCCAGTCTTATACTTTGTCCTGCCACTGCTACCTCCTAAAGTTACCAAAGTAAGTAGGCAAGGAAGCATTCAGTACATGAACCCTTTGGGGGGGAACTTCATATTCAAACTATAACAAGACATATCTTCCATCTTGTCATGTCTAACAATAATTTATTCAGTGTCATTAGTCAACTGTCATTTTATTAGTGCTTCAACAATCTTATAAAGTAGGTCTTATTATTCTCTTTTGGAGATGAAATTGAAGTTCAAAGAGATTAAATGATGTGCATGAATTTTGAACTTGTTTGTTGACTCAGAACCTAGACTGAGAAATGATGCCATAACCCCCACCCATTGAGCACAAAGAAGATTTAGTATCAATGTTCAAAGAAGGGCTTAAAAACCTGGCCAGCCATGTGAAGGAAAGGCAGCAAAGAGTTACTAAGCATTTTGTTGCCCATTTAGTGTCTAAATACTGTATGCTCCAAAGTATTACGGGCACCCATTTCTTACATCCTTGTTACCGAGAGCAGGAGGCCCTGCCTGAAATAGGCATTCTGTGGGTATTCAAAACAGATAGAAATATGCAAAAATTGTGTGTTTACTGTTTATTTTTTGGAAACTAGAGAGAAATAAATTAAGTCATAACAATATAAAGGCTAAAGATGCTACACCGCCATATAAAATGTATTTATTTGACCTTTACATGGACTCAAGGAAACAGGATCACTTCTCCAAGGGCACTGGTAAGGATCATCAAGTTCTAACATCATAATGTCAGCCTTCCTTCACTAATATATAGTTAGACACATTCTACTCAGTGAAAATATGAAGTGCTGGCTGTCCGGTCAAAGAGCAATAACCAATGTTCCTTAAAAAACCCCAATTCTTCGAGGATGAGCTGTTACCACCTGCCTGTGCCTTCCAAATGTGACACACTGAGTTCATTACTCCCAGAAGTCAAGATCCAGTACGGGTTTAGGCTTTACCAAATGTGTATCTTGACTCTTTTCCTGAAACAGAGACCATGGTACAGCTTTCACTTATTCAGGAATCTGCCTGTGAAGTTGTGCTTTACCCTTAATATGTTGGGTATAGCTGCTGTTTAGAAAGCTAAACCAAAACACATGTTGTTCAGATAAACTGGGGTGAAGGGGCTGGCTCTTTAAAATAATGATGATAAAGATTTTTCTTGGTCAATTACTGTCCCATCAGTAAACACACACATTCTGAGGCCCCCCATTCTTCTCTGGGCAGTCTGGATCTGCTCTAACAGCTGTGCGGTGCACCTCCTTCTCCACGAGGCTGGAAGAGGCTTGATGAAGGTTGCCACAGCTTGGGTTCTCACTGGCAGCAAAAGGTATTTCTTGCTTCTGCCAACTGCTCTACTCATCAGAGCTTTTGAGAGAGAATATGAAACACCGGCTTTTTCCTATTCTTCAATAACTCTACTCTTTATGAATCTGACAAGAGCCTTTGGGTTTGTCTAAGGCATCAATTCCTGTAACCGTTTATATTGACCTGCATTTTTGGAGACCTCTAAATTATAGTTTTATATAGGTATATCAGTTCAAAACTTGAACCTGATTTTTATTCAAGAATTAAATAAAACAAATGAATTCAACAGTGAAACTTTATTTACACCTATACAGATGTGAACACTAATTCCTATGCCGCTACAACTTAAAGAAAGGCAGGTTTTTTTTTAACTTAAAGTCTTTATGTAGCGTTCTGTAAGCAACAGAAAGACACAGACTTAAAGGGTCAGTTAATATGGTAGTTACCATGATGTGCCTGCCTTACCCTTCTCTTCTCTAACAGACATCACTCTTCTGCACTCCCAAGTCCAGTCCTTACAACAGTAAGGATGGGGAACACTGCATAGCACACTATCTTCTTACACTTTGGAAACATCTGGTAGGGCTAAGACAAGGCTGGTCCTTTCTTCAGGATTTGTAACGAAGTATTGGCCAGTCACTCTAAAGAAGCAGAAAGAATCAGCAGCAGCCATGTTTCCCACACATGAACAAAGCCAGGCTGCAATGGAGGACAATGACGCCAACTCACTCAGAGAAATGGAAAAGTAAGAGGCCAGTTTTGGCACCATTGATCCTTTATTCCCTTGGGTCCATCCAGCTGTGTCCTTCAATTGTTGTGGTTTGGCTATTCAGTCTGCTCTTGGCTCTAGAAAGCTAATAAATTGCCCTAGATGCCTATGTTGGTTTGAAGTGGTTTTCTTTGCTTATAACCCATATTTTAAAAAAATTATTGAACTGACTGATATAGATGATTCCGTGGCAAATTTACAGGAGTTCTAAAGAGAGGGGGAAAAAAGATTATCTCTGTGTCACTGGAATATTTATTACACGCTATATAATGCTGGGCCTTAATCATAACCTCAGAGGTCCTTAGGTGAAGATGTGATACTGAGATACATGTGATACAGGAGAAAGCCTTTTAGATGTCTCCTGCAGCAGTGCTGGCTTTGGCGGAAGCTAGGCTGTCTCTGGATTTGCTGCCTCCCATCTTGATGGACGAGATACAGCACTCCAACCCATTCTGGGACTCAAGACACCTTTGTGCTCTGTGCTCCACTTCACACAAAGATTGGACTAGTATGAAGTAGCTAACTTAAAAGTGGAATGTTCAAAGCAATATGCTTTTTGAATACATGAAATTTTTTACAAGTCTGTCCTGCAACTTGAGAACTGCCCAAATATGGTGAACTTTTAGCTATAGAAAAAAAACCTAGCAAAGAGATTACATGTTTTTGTTTTTTTTCCATATGACATGCCAAATGTGGGTATTACGGGAAGCATCAGGCTTGCACAGCTTTTGCAAATGAATGTGAAAGTGCCAAGTGCAGAACCTGTCAGAAAGCACGTATTCAACAAATGGGAGTTTCACTTCTCTTACTCTTTCGAGAGTTGGCCTGCTATCATGTCCTCTACCAGACCACTCTTTCTGGTATTAAAACTACCCTCTCATCTCCTCTCCTTACTCCTCCCCTCCCCTTCCCTCCCCTCTCCTGTCCTCTCCTCTCCTGTCCTCTTCTGTCCTCCCTTCTCCTCCCCTTCCGTCTTCTCCTCTCCATGTTACTTTGAGTTCTGGGGTTTAGACCTTGTTCTTAGGCAATTCTGGGCATGAAGACAGAAACAAAAAGACCCTAGAAGTGAAAACTACTCAATTACACTCAGCAGCTCTCATGGCTTGGACTGTCTGGTGCCCACAGCAATTAGGCAATACATATTTCCATGTTCACTGCACCTTTATTAAATGGAGACCAACACAAGCTACAGGTGTGAAAAGACAGAATGGCATCTGCGGGCTGGGCGGTGGTGGCGCACTCCTTTAATCCCACCACTTGGGAGGCAGAGGCAGGTGGATCTTTGTGAGTTCAAGACCAGCCTGGTCTACAAGAGCTAGTTCCAGCGCAGGGTCCAAAGCCACAGAGAAACCCTGTCTCGAAAAAAAAACAAAAACAAAAACAAAAAAAACCCCAGAATGGCATCTGCTAGAAACTCTCCCTTTGTAGTGACCACTGATTTCTTGATTTACATATTGATATTATTTATAGAACATAAATGGCATCCTGGAGCTCTGCAGGGAAAGGAAAGGAAGAAAATGAAGGGCTTGAGCTACATCTCTCTGGAACTGGCTCTAGGACAGGGTCCTGAGTAGAAATGGGTTCTGAGAAGCAGGTAAGTACTGAGCTGTTCGCTAGCCCAGTGGTTCTCAACCTGTGGGTCACAAACCCTTTGACAAATCTCTATCTCCAACAATATTTACATTATGATTCAGAACAGTAGCAAAATTACAGTTATGAAGCAGCAACAAAAACAATTTTATGGTTGTGGAGTCACCACAATATAAGGAACTGTAGTAAAGGTTTGCAGCGTTAGAAAGGTTGAGAACCACTGCTCTAGCCTAAAAAGCCCTTCCTTGTCTACTATGGCCTCACATGCAGGCTCCACTGAGCTATCTTTCTAATCTCATTCTTCATTACTCCTCAACTATGGCAAGTGCCCACATCCCACACTGACACTCTATCCTGACTGCCTTCCCCTTACCCCACCCTAAGTTTTCAGCTAGACCTAGTCTTTGAAGTCTGTTTTATCTCCTAGAGACACCCAGCACTGTCACCTGATGTAATAATGCCATTCCTCTGCACTCGGCCAGTTAGTCACCTGACCTCTTCACACGGTAAAACTTCTTTTGTCTTGAAAGTTATTTATATGTGTGCTCCTGCCACTGCTCTGCCTGGATTCTTTAAAAACAGTGACCGTGTTTTGCTCGATTTTGTATTCCTACTGCCTAGTATGGTATGCTCCACAAAAATAGACACCCAGTAAGTATTTGATGGCAAATGTCTGAATGACTACGTATACTTGCTCTCAAACAACTAAACCAAAAATGGACTCCACAGGCAGACTTCTCCACTGAAATCAGCAGAGACGGATGCTAATTATTAACTTGGCCTTCCAACATAAATCAATTTGGATAACTTTGGTCTCAGTTCAGATTATCAGTAGAAATAAGGAGAAACGGGTGGTTATAAAACTGAATGACTAAATCTTAAAGCA
Organism: Dicrostonyx torquatus; assembly: GCA_028555095.1. Lineage (NCBI taxonomy): Eukaryota > Metazoa > Chordata > Mammalia > Rodentia > Cricetidae > Dicrostonyx > Dicrostonyx torquatus. The sequence goes on from JAQHUG010000318.1 coordinate 1,779,129, forward strand.
CAGAAAGGCAAGGGAAATCTTTATTTTGTAATTTCTAATCATAACCTAACTTTCTAAAACTAACAAGCTTCTAAACAACATCCTATGTGGTGTCCCCATGGCTTTGCTCACTTATGACTTAACAACCACAGTGTGGGTGACACACTGTGATAAACATAATAAAGACAAAAGATGGCTACAATTTTCTCTCAAAGAATAGATAAAACACATGAAGACAAGAAAAGTAGTTCTCTTTCAACAAGAATTCTTACGAAGATAGGACAACATGATAAATGGTCAAAAGCTCCAAGAGGCTGAAGAACTTACTCAGTTTCTAGGGATTTGTAATCAACTCCTTGGACTCTTTTCCTGTCCAACCCAACTCTTATTAAGTTCTTTTTTTAGAGAGAGAAATAGATAAAGCAATAAAAGAGTAATGTGTATCCTAAGAAGAAAACTTTCAAAACAGGTAAAAGGTGAACAGAGATCCTGCTTCTGCGGCCCAAGGGAAGGGATAAGCACTGACTGTCACCAGTAAAGACCACTTTACCTCTTCCTTATTTCCAGCATTCAAATTCAAAACACCCAGGGGCAGAGAACCTGGGAACTGAAAATGGGGGTGTGGTGTGACTTCTGTGAGCTGTGTGTGTAGTGAAGTCTACATGGGGGCTGGCTAAGCTCAGAGTCTTGCTACTGAGACTAAGCACTGGCATTGTGCTTTGTCTTAGTAGACATTGAAGTCTCAGAAGCACTGATTTAGAGGTTGGGCAATTAAAGAAAACAGAGTTGAACATAAACAGGGAACTGAAAATAAATAGGCTACCCCCACCCCCAGCCCCTACCTCCACCCCCATCCCCACACCCGTGCTTCCAACTTTTGCCTGGTGATCTTGTTTGCTTCCGATTTCTAGGAGGATCTATATATGTTTTCTTTGGGTTCACCTTGCTATTTGGCTTCTCTAGACTTGTGAGCTATAAGCTTAATGTCATTTGTTTATGGCTAGGGTCCATTAATCAATGAGTACATACCATACTCATCTTTTTGGGTTTGGGATATCTCACTAAGGATAGAGTTTTCTATTTCCATCCATTTGCATGCAAAATTCAAGATGTCATTGTTTTTACCGCTGAGTAGTATTCTAAT